>CABFOS010048863.1:0-15368 GCA_900660315.1 Diretmoides pauciradiatus | reverse complement strand
GTGTGAGCGTTGCTTTCCCCACCTGTTGTTTTTCTCACTTAAGATTTGGTTCTTGAATAATGGAGTTTAAATAACAATTGTTGCATGAGTGCACTGTAATAGATTATATTGCTGCTTTATTAGTTTAGTGATTAGAAACATTTTAAACATAGAACCTGACAAATGCATAATAAGGTGATCACTCATTTGTAAAGTTAGAAAATGGACATTATAACTATTATTGTTACTATTATCTGGACACGTTATACCATTATGTGCTTATTGTGACCCATTCAAGTCCTACGCTTTAAAAAAAGAGAGAGAAAGAGAATGTCACACAACTTCATAATTAAAATTGTAATGGAAAAAAATAATGACTGAGGCTGAGAGTAAATCTGGAGGTAACCCATAATGTTGCATGCATGTGGGATTCCCTCCATTACAGCGGGTAGTTATTGTGTAGATCAATAAAGGGTTTCCTTTAGTCTCATTTTCTGGTTACCAAGTGCCTGCCAACAAAAAAATGGACATTGTCAGTTTTTAGCACTTTCAAAATTCTGAGAAAATACTCTGGGTGAATTATTTTCTCTCAGCAAACCTCTGTGTGCTATTAGTTTTTCCATTACATTTTCAGTTAGCAACTTGTATGTTACTCTTTTTCCTTTTGTGGCCAACTTTCCATCTCTCTCACTCCTTAAACGACACTCTGTCTTTCATTTGCACAGCTGCCGTGAGGCCGGACCATCTGCGAGGCACACAGAATCACTTGCTTTTGGCCTTCGCCTGAGACACTCTGTGGTTCTGGTGCCATGTGAATAAAGAATTTGAATGTACCAACCAATTACTGACTAAAATATTGGTATAAAGAAAATCAACAGTCATGTTGTGCATCATTTCTAGAATTAGATTAAAACTCAAAGCTGTTCTTTGGTGCAACTGGAACATTTGGGTTCTAGCTGCGGGTCTCCTACTGCACCTCCTCCTGACTTTATGAGAGAGAAGTGAACCCAGACAGTTATTGGATCACTGGTTTCTCTATACACATGCTGGCTCCTCCGGCCACACAATTGTGTGATTCAGGTGGCCTGTCAGTCTTGTGAAAGGTCTTCACAGGCCCATGTTGATGTGGGGCTGATATATATAGTGGAGGGGGAAACGAAGACAGCTCAACCCAAGTGGAACGTTTGGATTGTTCTGTGCTGCCAGAAGGGCCTCCGTCACACTGGATCCAGTGTGCCAAGTTTATCCCCCCAGAGGGCTCTACCTTACACTGTTTGTTCAGCTAATTTTGGAGACTTGGTTGGTTGATCTGCTTTATGGCAGTGCTTTATGGCCACATTTCAAATTCCCCAAACAGGTTAGACTTAATATTTCCCATGACAACAGGGACATGGGGCAGTGGTGCAGTGTGGCAGAGCACTGTTGATAGTGTATGTATTTCTGCCAGGAAGTCTCACCTGTTGCAGTGGTTGTCTTCGGGATCAGTTGATGGCATCTCCTAGGGGAGAGAATATGTTTATGTCATTTATTTTGCAACGGTTGAAAACAACAGAAAACATGTGTCAGCTTTGGCTCCAACTAAATCAATAGAATAATTGTCTTTAAAATGAAGCTGGCCAAAAAAAAACATCTGCTACAAAGAGCGCGAGATAAAAGTTCACGCCGAAATATGCATGGCAAATGTGTGAAAGCTGTGTCGTAAATCACAGCAAGTCTCAATAGCCTATGACTAAATGAACTGAGGCTTCTCACTGAGGAACCGATGGGACTTAGGCATCATTCAAACACAGCCCAGTGAAGCAAACAGTTAATTGATCCAGGTGGACGGACAGGATGAATTCTGCACATGAAAGAAACTCCCTAGATGATCCATCAAGCTTGATGGGCAGAGAAAGACCTCTTTCTTCCTGTCTTTCCTTATGAGCATATTGCATTGCATGACCCAGCACATATGCATATTCCACCTCTAAAACAAGTTGGAGAGAATGAGTAGGTTGATGAGTAGGCTGTATTAGGCAAAAACACCGAGGAGACTGAGGCCGGCACATTTCTTCTCCTGACACTGGGTCACTTGTTCCGATACAATAGGAAAAAGATGAAGTCAGTTTGGTGATATTAGCTGTCTGCCTCCAAGTAGACTGTACTGTATGACTCAAGGAGAAGAACCGGTCTCTAAGAACCTCAGGAGAAAGAGAAGTAGAAAAACTTCTCAAAAATAACATGAAAAACTGGAAGGGTAAATTGAATGTGGGTATTTTCCATAGAACTGTGAAGCTGGAGGATGATTAGATTTAGGCTGTTTGGAGGACCAGCACCAAGAATGTCTAACAGAAACATGGAGCACGCAGCGAAGAAAGGTGTGAAGAAAATAAGAAATTAGAGGTCTGACAGATTAGTTAAAAAAGTCATATTTTTAGTATAAGACAGAGAACTGAGAATTCAGAAAAGTACGCCAGAGATCGGTAAGGAGTGTGCTGTAGGAGAAAGAAAAGATAGAGTAAGAAAAAGTGTGAGAGAGAATGAGAGAAACAGGGCTGGGAAGAAGAAGGAAGGGGGAAGAAAAAGAGGGAGCGAGGGATTGGGTTTCCTCTGACTGTGTGTCTGGGCAGCTCCACATGTTCCTCATTAAGGTCCTCACACTGCGGGACCAGCTCCACACCGGGATGCTTGTTTTTGTTATTAGGCTCAACGTGCTGTGGTTTGGGGGAAACCAGAAACTGGGCCGGACCAGGACCATCTTCTCACCTCGTTTCCTTCAAACCAATGCAAAACTAAATGCAATGACGTTGTGTACTGTACGTGCATCGCTACGTGCTAGATCTACAAATTTAGACGCATTGTTTTATGAATCTCTTTTTTCCCACGGGATTAAAACCTAAATTGGCTGATTTGTATTCAAATCTAATTATGTATCAATTATGTAATTATCTATAAAACGTTTGTACTGCAATAAACAAAGTGAACTGCAGAGCCATGAATCATCTCTTCTCCTTGTCTCTTAAAAAGGACCATAAACTTTAAACAATTTAGTTAGAAAGTATTTCCAGAAATACAACGTCGATAAAAGAATAAATGTACATCTGTGGGAAACTGCTGATGTTTCACGCTTCTGATTTTTGTGTGTAATTTTATGCCAATCTAGATTTGTCAACTGAGACGTGTATCATGTTGCTTCTGAAGCCTGATAACATCAGAGATTGAAATCAGAAGGAACACGCGCCCCCTCTAGCTTAAACCAGCACCACGCAGTTGTAATATAAGAGATACACTTATTGAATTTTAAACAGGAACCACAGCAAATTGACTGTTGTTGGGGGGTTTTTCTTCCTAAGGGCCCCTGTCTGAAGTGAAGTGGCCTATAACACAACTGAAACACAGAGAGAGAGAGATGCAGAAAGCAGGCGTGTCTGATTCAGGCCTCTCGCTGTGAGAGGGGAGGTGTTATCTCAGCAGAGATAAGGGAAACTGTGGTGTGAGTGTATACGGGGTAGCGCTGATAGCATCTCCGCTCAAGGATCCCACTTACGGCACCCTGACTGATACCTGACGGCACACAGAGGGGGTCCTGAAGAGTGTTTTTCTAGGTATCC
Organism: Diretmoides pauciradiatus; assembly: GCA_900660315.1. Lineage (NCBI taxonomy): Eukaryota > Metazoa > Chordata > Actinopteri > Trachichthyiformes > Diretmidae > Diretmoides > Diretmoides pauciradiatus. The sequence continues at coordinate 11,799 of CABFOS010048863.1, read as the reverse complement.
CTCAGTAAGTACCCATGCAGGAATCTGTTTACCATGCTCCTTTGGATCTTTGTCTCTGAGTAAACATGATTTATCACACAAGTGTATCATGTGTTTAGAGAGTATGCGAGTCAGGGCCTGGCATTGAGGTCTGGAGGGATTTTTTTTCCTGGAGGTGCAATAAAAGCAGATTTTAATCTTTACCTGAATGTAAAACACATCGTATCTATTTAAGTTATCCTCATTTCTCTGGTCATTGCTTTAAACTTCACAACACAAAACCCAACTCCTCCCTTCTTCTTCACAGAACAAATGTTGTTGACACAACGTCAGGCCCTGTGCTCATGAATAGACAGTGAACTGACAGGTAACCCTAGCTCCGGGGCCACGGGGTCATCCTGGCCTGATGAGGGATGATGGGTAAAATAAATGGAGAGCAGCACACAGAGGGACCTCTGATCCCCTCAGCCTAAAGGGAGAGAGTTCAGGGCTATTTGACCTCTGACCTATAGGCCCTACCTCTCTCTCTCTGTGTGCGTGCGTGCGTGCGTGTTTGTGTGTGTGTGTGTGTGTGTGTTTGTGTGTGCGCACATTTCAAAATCTATGGACCAAGCAGCAAAAATAATGTAGCCTGTGGCCTCATTGAACAGTCTGTGCTTCTTCCAATGCATTACTTTGTTTGAACATGCCTTTCCTCTCCTTTCTCTTGACACCACTCCCCCTCTCCCCCTCTCCCACACACCTGAGCCAAGGTGCAATACTGAAACAGGCAACAAATTGCTTTGTAATGACTTCTGACAGCTCTTTCCACTCTGAAATGAAATGCTAATGCCTCCCATTGATTAATACTCAATAACTGCACAGGTTTCATCTCCCCATTTTTCACTTTTTGAGATTGCAATACTTTGATCAGGGTTCAACTGTTCATGTGAAGGCATATACAGTAAGTATGATATTTCATTTTAACGTTGTGATTTTATTGAACTGCCTATAGGAAAACTCCTTCAAAATCAGCTGTCCAAGTACCCAATTTGACATTTTCCATTGGGTCAGGACAGAGATGAGAGGTGCATGTTCTCTCTCCCTCTCTCTGTTTATATGTTCATCCATCTGTGTGGCGAAGTTCACGGTCAACTATAGAAATGTAACTCTGATACTCCATGTACCCCATGCTGTCACCAAAGATCCAAGGAATCCTCCACTGCTTTCTTTTTTTATACCTAATTTCTCTCTCTCTCTCTCTCTCTCTCTCTCTCATGCAGAAACTGTAAACCTTTGACTGTGTGCAATGACACTTATCCAGGACCTACCCACAGATGGGTAAACGTTAAGCAAACATTAGTGGTTAAAACATTAGGGAGATATTTTCTCTCTACTGCTCATAGACTTAAACAGTTATGTTATGTATGCTATAGAAATGGCATTATGAGTTGCACGGATTCCTTTTCCAAATATTTTAGCCAAATTCAGTATATTTCCAAATCTGGTTTAGGTTAATTTACAATATACACTCACTCTTTTGCCCTTCATACCTGAAGGACATGGTCTTAATCTTTGTGATTAAGCATCTGCTTTAGCTAGAATGTGACAGTTGGTATTGTTTCTGCCCTGGCCCACAGAGACAACTGCCCTGAACCAGGAATAGATGGATAGACAATAACTCACGAGACCAGGGTGTAAACTTAAGCATTCTGATCTACTAAAGTTTATCCCAGAAGGCATTCAAAGAATGCTCTCCCTGCATGGGTAGGTTTAAGAAATTCAAAACTGGATGAATATAGGAAGAGCATACACTATACGTACACTTCTACCAATCAAGCCTGATTGACTCACTGCAATCCTTTGAACACAGATCTGTTAAGTGGGGAAAAGTCAATGCCAAGTGCTGGGAAATAGATATGGCTGTTTTTTCCTTAGCTTTTCAACAGATGTTTCTTACATTTACCCTATAGAAAAAGGAAATCCTTACTGCTGCGGTAATATGGGACCATGCATGTCATATTCTACAGAACATATAACACATTTAAAGAGAGTTTTCAAAAATTGACATGTTCTATTACTCTGATAGATACTGTGTTAACGCTGACCTTTAGACTATAATTGTTTTACATACTGAAAATAACGTTTACAGTCAGTCTTCCACACTTTTCAGTTGTTTTCTTCATGAAATCCTGAATAGCATCACCAGGCATGTTTGTTATGAGTCATGCCAGAGAGGAGAAAAAAAGAAACTTACCTTTGATCTACGTGTTTGCGTTATAGGCAGTACTGTAAATTGGACCACTGCTCAAACAGGACTTCAGATAGGCAGACACAGTTAACCCTCGTTCCCCTACAACCTCAGCTGGCCAACTAAGTACTTGGGCAGCTACACAGGGACAGATAGCCATTGGAATTAAGGCACATGACAACAGCTGTCTGTTTCAAGAATCGGCACTTTGATTAGGGTAGGTTTGTAGTGAGCGATGTGGCCTAATTCCTACATATCTGGGTAGGGCATTTCTGAGGAGAGGAAAAAAAGAAAGAGAGAATAGAATGGAAAAAAATTGAAGCACACTCGTGTACATGCAAATTCACAAATATCCATGCTTGCACATACACCCCCACACACTTACTCATACTCATAGATATGCATTGGCTTGGCACCATGTGTCACACTTGGACGGCATCCTATATTCTCCAAAAGTCTGCCAAAGAGAGACGGAAAGATACAAGAGTTTCTGACGACCATTGGCTCCAGTGTTGACAGATCATGTTGTGTACCCCTGTGCAAAGTGAATGAGACCTCTGTCTGTTGTCATGGTCTGTCCTCATCCACTATCCTCTCTCTCTCTCTCCCTCTTTCTCTCCCCCAACCCCAGTGCACACAGTTCGGAAAGCACAGTCTTTATTACAGTTTTCCCCCCCCCTTTTTTTTAAGGTATCTTATTTTTGTTGTTCAATCCCCCAGACAGCACTGTTTGTACTTGGTAACAATCACCAAAACACTCAGAGAGATCACAGGTTTACCTTCATTCAGTTGTTTGATGTGGTGCAGACTCACTGTTAAAGTATGATACGAACAGCGTTCACAAACAAGAGTGATCATGCCCCATTAAATGTGTTTGGTTATCAGTTAGCTGTTCCAAAGAGGCTGAGGATATGTGAATGTGATTAACCTTGCAAGACTGTCTCAGCGCGCTCGCTCCGGGATAAGCCTGCGTTCCTGGTGATTTATAGATGGTGGAGCAGCCAGCCACAAGGCCTCAGGCAGAGAGAGAGAGAGAGAGAGAGAGAGAGAGAGAGAGAGAGAGAGAGAGAGAGAGAGAGAGAGCGCAAAACAACAGTTCTTAGTTCAAGTCTAACAAACATTCTGCAGGAAATCCAGACAGACTGCTCCGCAAAACCTCTCAGTTCCCATGCAAGTTCCATATTGTAAATCTGCAAAATGTAAACCTGCAAATTTCACAATAACAAAGCTTGTGAGATATGAAAGAAACAAATGATTGGCTGATTTTGTTTACTGTCTGCAGTAATACACCATAATGTAGCTGCATTATCCAGACAGCATAGAAAATGCCTCTTTGCAAGCTTCCTGTGAAATGCTGCTTGGAACAGATGTGAATTTCCAATAAAAGTGCTGCTTAATCCTGCATGCATTTTTCAAACTTGTGAAATTGTAAAATACCTCACAGGCTGTATATGATTCATCCGTGTTGTTCTTTTCTCTCTCCCAGAGTCTGTTCTGTCCAGTCTTTTTAGGCAGGCAGCTGTTCACATAGACAGCTGCATCGGCCATTCATTCCAATGGAGAGGCAATTAAAAAATCAAGCCAATGTTGTGTTTCAGTTGATCCATTGCTATTTCTACATGTAATCCCCTCTCTCATGCCTCTTTTCTCTTTCACACACGCTAACACACACACACACACGCACACATGCACACAGACACATAAGTGTAGGGGCACACACACACACACACCCCCCAACTCTCTCTCAGGCACGTACATGCTCATAAACAGCCTCATCAAGAGTAGAATAGTGTTAGAGACCAAAGATGGTGTGATGGAATGGAGATACGTGGCTCACTTTTTTTTCTGAAGACAAAGGCTCCAAACATGGCAACAATGGATTTGAGGCATTATTGAGGCCAGAGCCGATGAGGAGCCCTATAATCTCTAAGCCTTACTGGTCCGCAGATTTTTTCCATATCTTCTTCAGTGGAGGTATGTGGCCACACAAAGCCTCACTGGCGACACAGCGGCATTCAGTGGAGGGTTAAATCGAGCTGAGGCCATGCCTTGTGTCACAAGCACAGGCACATTCTCATACATCCTGGCACAACAAAACGCACGCATTCATACAAGAGTTTGCATACCCATTTGTGCTGCTCTTCCACTAAAACACACATGTACGTGAAAACACACACACACATACACACACACATGCACACACATGCGCGCACACAGAAACACACACACACACACACGCACACACACACACACACCGTCCATGCCTCCAGTTGTTCCCTGCTCTCACTGCACACAGCAGGTGTGAGGCGGGGCGTGATAGAGCGGGGCTGGGCGGGGGTGGCTGAGCCCAATCGTAAGAACAGCATTTCTATTGTTTCAAATATGTGTGCACTTTTGGAATGATTTGGAAAATTTAATGGGATTAAACCATTGGCCATGTAATTTGGCTCCTACCACAGTGCAGCACATACTTTAATACTATTTGCCCTATGTGAATGTACAGTATGAAGGCTGGCTGTTTGGTATTCCTTACTTACTGGGCATTTTAGGCATTAGTTAACAAATGGAGTAGTTCTTCTCCCCAAACCATCCCCACACTCTGCAGGTCCTGTAACTCCCTCCATGTCATCATCACCCAACGTGGTGCCAAATTGGCCTGAGCATCAGAGGCTCCTGGCCTGCTGCAAAGACAAAGAGAGTGATGGCCTTGGGTGCAAAGGCCAAACTCTTCAACAAGGAATACTTCAAATCAAATACATCCCCATATCTGTCAGGTTGTATTCTAGGTGATGTAAAGTAGAGCCATGTTATAGGGCTGTGAAAGGACAAGAGTATTCTTGGTGCCATTAACTTTCTCTGGTAATCGGAGGCCATGTTGGGATGGAGCAGGCTGGCAGCATATGTCAGAAATTTACAAGATCAACCTTTCTGAAGCTGTAGATGGATTTGCAGAGACATTCTTGTGCTTAACATGTTAGAATAAAATCAAAATTATAGAGAATAAAGAAAATATCCAATATAATATGCTACACAATTTGCTAGTAATAGTGCAATGGGATTCACTGAACAGCTCTTCTCCTATTGTTTCAACTCACTGCTCTTGAAGCAGAAAGAGATTAGAATTTATCTTCCAAAAGTTTAAATGAGATGTTCCAAGTTTATCGCCCATCCATAATTTAGAATTTATTGCAGTTTGATGGAGAACTATGAGGCTTTCAAGAAACCCCTGGCTAGAACAGGCAAACCCTCTCTTTTTATATCTGGAGCATAAACTAATGATGTCCGAGCAAATTACCTGCCACTCAGTGATGTACATTCAAAGTTAAAAAGAAAGAAAGAAGAACCATCTCTAACCATCTCTGACTCTTATTTTAGGGGTTCTCCCGCAAAATGGTATTTTAATATGATGATTTGTTTTTGCTTTGCCCTTTCTGTCCCAGTGCATTATTCTTGGCAGGTGGCGTTGCTTTGTCAATGCAGAGCAGAACTGTCCCTAACCAAAGAGATGGTCCACATTAACTTTATTTGTAATGGACAGTGAACAGACAGACCATTATGTCTCTATGTAGAATGGCAGGTTTTCACCAGCTGTAGAATCACTGTTTCCACCCATGCTGAGTATTTCGGGTAAGCACCATCCTGTATTCTGGGAAGACGGGAAGTATAGATCATATGGACTGTTGATTTCTGACTTCTTCTGGGGTCTTGTCTAATGATTGCTGGGGATGAAGGGGCCATCATCTTTCCTGCCCCCCTCCCCATAGGCCTACCCAAGTCCTTCCTGTCTGCCACATGTGTTCTGCAGCATCCAGACTTTCATATGTACTGTACTCTATACTCTTTCTTTTCTCAGTCAAGGAAAAGTGGTTGAGTGAGAGGAGCGGTCAATCACAATGATAAACAAGTTCCTGGCCAGAAGAGGCAATAAGAGATCTAATCTCTCTCTATATACATGGAAATGTCTTTGGCAATCGAATATACGCTTGATTAAATCAAATCAAATTCTAAGTATCCTTATGGCAAAATATGTATGATAATTCAGTGTGCGTGCACATTAATAGCCTATCTTGATGCAGTTCTGAATGCAGACTAGACGGCATTTCACAGTGACTACATAATATGTGAATAACAGAAGGATGAATCACCTGGTCAGTGTTTCACTCTCCTCTTCTTATATCCCCAATATCCCAAAACCTCTGACAGTCTGTATGATAACACATGCTTACAATCTGTGAGTGCAGAGATTATGTGCAATTGCAAACCTTTTTCAGCTCTGCCAAAACCCTCTCCTCCTCCTCCTCCTCTTCCTCCTGATCCAGACGGGAGCATTACAGAGTAATAGCAGTCGGCTAGGAGCGCTGCCGTAATTGCCTGGGCTCATGTGCTGTGGAAAGCCAGGGCAGGGGCCAGCGGCATCAAAGCCTGACTGATCATTCCTCAGCCTCTCTCCACCGAAGGGGGATTGGGGGAAAGGGAGGGGGAAGAAACACAAATACAGATGGACAAACAAACCAGGGGAAGTCAAAACTGAAGCAGATGTGGTGATAGCAGTGGATGGACAGATAGACGGACAGATGGGAACAGAGGAGACTGGCCAAATGAATGCGCTTCTTCTCCTCCTCCACTCCAACACCTGTTAATATTTAACAAACAATGGAGGCGGCAGCAGCAGTGGGGGTGAAAAAAAATTAAGAAAAACAAAAAAAATGATGTTGCGGTGACATCATGGATTATTAAGGTGGGGGTGGGTCTAATAAGGGCCTGGTCGGTGAGGAGGGCAGGAAACTGAAGCAGAAGCAATTTGAGAAGCTGAGACCTCAGAGTCTGCAGCTGTGCAGTCAGTTTTTCTCTCCCAAGTACTCAGCTGCAAGTTTGACAGTCTCAAGTATTTACCCATGACCTCTCCTCTACTTCAGAATCAAATGCATGTTTATTTGCCACATGCGTTACATGTATATGAATCTCCTGTGATTTGTATGCTACCAGTTGGCTACATGCTTCATCAGAGAGAGAGGGAACATATTTGACAATAAGCTCAGCAATTTAAATATGTTTACTCTACTAGTTGTGTAATGCAAAACTGAAAACAAAAAGATGTCTAAGGCGTAATTGTTTTGTTCTTACAATATGCTTGCCATGTGGTTTCAGAGTAGTTTGAGTCATTGGGGTAGTTTACATCTTATCCATGTCACGGGTTTTTCAGTGGGGACATAGGAACATGGGGAGTAGTAACATGGAAAACATACTGTCATCCTAAAAGATGCTGTCCAAAGCATAGAGATTCGTAAAAACAATGAGGTGTGGATTTAAAAGATACAGTCTGATGATGCTGCTGCTGCTGCACCACACACTGTGATCAGAACCACATACCAGCAAAGAGATCATTCCAAAATGTGATGCTATACTTTTGAAGTGCTAATCATTTATGTGTGTGTGTGGGGGGCATATCGTGCCAAACACAGAGAATTTATCTCCAGGATCTTTTTATTGGCTGTGTTTAAAGTTGCCAGATTGTGAGCAGCTTTCCCTTTGAAAATGTGTGCTGCTTGCACTGTCACAGTTCTGTATTCATCGTTGCAGACGCCTCAATTACAACCCACTGTTACTCTTATAGTCAGAGAAGAGCTCAGGAATGCTCTGGTGGGACATCTGCCAAACATCACTACAAAACCCCATCAGCCCAAAGCCCCCCACAGAGAGAGAACGGGTTAGAGAGAGAGAGAGAGAGAGTGTGTGTGTGTGTCAAAGAGAGAGAGAGAGAGAGAGAGTGTGTGTGTGTGTGTGTGTGTGAGAGAGAGAGAGAGAGTGTGAGAGAGAGAGAGAGAGAGAGAGAGAGAGAGAGAGAAAGAGAGAGAGAGAGAGATGAACATCAATATGTTTGCAGACCAAGCCAGGAGAGAGGAGGAGGAGAAGGAAGGGAGTAATATGTGGCACCAGTCTGAGAGCTTAGCCCTCCACCGTGGCCCGTTTGTTGCCAGATCACAACCAGATGTGCCAAGTGTGTCCAAACAGGAATGACTGCGTGAAGGCAATTTTCAGCTATTTGTCAGATTTTAGGGTTGCCCCCCCATACCTCCTGATAGACAAATACAAACTTCAGTAGAGCAAAACAATCATTTCAAAACGCACAGACAGGCACTCATGAATGTTTGCTCTACTCTTTTCCTCAGGCGTACGTGATGAGAGATATACAGTATGCTGTCTGAACACAGAGGGGCAAGACAAGGCCTGCAGTATTGACAAATAACCACCCACCTAATGTTCATGCATCAGCATTACTTAATCAGCTAAATTCCCATTTCACCTCATAAATGATCTCTCAAAGCTATGCAGTTGAAACCATGTTCTCCCAACTCTTCTTTGCGCCTTCTGCATAAATATTTTAAGAAATATAAAAGTGCCGGAGTCTCCTAATAATAATCACATTTTCCTAAGTGAAAGAGGCGGGGAAGAAAGTATCCTTTGTTGCCTGTACCCTGTTTAGGCCTCTTTCATAGGAAATTGAGGGCAGTGTCTCCTCTTTATGGCAGCCATGAAATGTGTCAGCTCTAGGGATGGGGGTGAGGTTGAGAAGGGAAGGAGAGAGAAGGAGGGATAAAAGCATGTGGGGTGGGGGGTAGGTTAGGAGCAACGATGCCCCCCCCCCATACAACTCTCATATAGCCGTTACTTTGAGTAACATTCTACAACTTTTTAACCTCCTTACCTGCTGGTTGCTGCTCTGTCATGGAACAACTTGCATAAACGATACAGCCCGAGTCACAGCCGGCTACAGTGTTCTTGAGGTTCTTAGCCTTGAGAGACTGCGTGCACCCAGCTGGCGTACCTGAGAGCTCTGTTATTTTGCCCCTCTGGCCATTTATGTTGGTCACTGGCAGACCAGGCTACATAAATGGGCTGTATGCCCTACAGTATGTGCGGTAAATTCACTCACATGCCATTGCATGCAAGTAATCTACTGACAGAGATACAGGCAGCTATCCCGCCTGATGAGATTCACAACTGCATTTTGGCTCTGGCTTGTGGTCACGTTGAAAACACACAAACCTACGAGGGCATTTCAGGCAAGCTCTTATTCTGTTAAGTGTCTAATAGAAGAGAGAACACATGACCACCTGGATGCTAATAAGCAAATATGTCAAGGGAAGTAGAAAACTCCTACACATCATCTTCCTTCTAGTGTCGCTTGTGACATCTTTTTTGTTTCTGTTACGTAATTGCATTAGCTGGCTAGAAAGATTCTCCAAACAAGTACCACCCACACACCCATCTACCCCTACCTCTCTGCTCGCTTTTTCACTGAATAAGCAATGAGTGTCCTGTGGTTGAGTCACATTAAAGCTTAATAGTAATGATGGTGGTTTTGGGAGGCAACTAGTCTGACTACTTGGACCAATGAAAGGGACAATTGTAGGGGGTTTGCATAACGTTTCTGTCAGTCATGTGTCTTGTTACTCTGTAAGAGAGCTCAAATTCACCACTAATGCCTGTTTTAATTTGTTGCCTCATTGCTCTGGAATCCAGGATAAACTGCTGCCGTTGTTCATCTTGCTTACACAATAGATAGTGCTGTTAGGAAAGTAAGGGAATGTTTACCAGATTCATACAGTTTGCTGTTTTGGGTTACAGGTCAGAATAGGAGTTGTGCTGAAATGTAAAATGGAATATTCAAATACATCTTCAAAATAATTATATAATTAATACATGTATCAACCAGACATGTAACTCCATATAATACAATCCTTTTACAAAGTTTAAGAAACATAGACATGACTTTTGATGAATCTGAAGCTGCCACAAAGAAAGACATTACTGGCTGCAGTAGTATAGATTGCCATAAACCCGTGGTTTAGCCCATCGTGGCCATAGTAAAGTTACAGGCTTGATCCTCCCTGGGGTCTGCAGCTAGCGTTACAGCTGAAAGATGGACAGCAGCAATGGAGTTTCCTTACAGGAATCTGTGTGGGTGTGAGAATGGTTGCACATGTGTATGAATGTACTTTTTAGAGGAGTTTTTTTCCTTCTCTTTTTCATGTTTGAGTGAGTGCGTGCGTGCGTGCGTGTATGTAACGCTTGTGGTTGATCTGGTGTATCTGTGGCGTTTGTGAGAGGGTGTACATGCATATGCTTGCATGTTTATTCCATTGTGTCATAAAGGAATAATCTTTTTTTGTTTGTTTTGAGAGACAAGCAGACTTTGTACTGGTATGTATGCAGACCAGATGTGGGTAGTCTGGCATAAAAACCAGCAAAGAGTGTAGTGTGCAATGAATATACTGTATAGTATAGGTCCAAAAGTCTGAGTCCACTACCAAGAACTGTTTGTTTTCATCATTTATCAAAAACTAATACAACTTATTTACTCAGCTGATACTTCTTATTGAGTAATAAGATCAGGGTACTGCACTGAAATGTGTGTGTGTGTGTGTGTGTGTACACAGTATAGTATATGCATCTGTTTGTGCGACCATGTCACCATCTCATTTGCATACGTGTGAATCTATAAATCAGACAGCCCTTGTCTGAATACATATGTCGGCATGTGCTATATGCATTTATATACACATATGTTGCCGCATGTGTGTGACAGAGTATGTTTGGAGAGTGTGTGTCTGTTTGTGTATGCAGACCCATAGCAGCTGTCTGGCCCCACCTGTGGCTGAGCCCTCTCATGGGCCTTGTGTGGCCCCAAATAGTCCCACTGGGCTCTCTAGGACTCTGACTGCAGACACCCACCCGTCACAGCACAGGCAAAGCCCTCCCAGAGTGGATGGATCCCACTATTATGTCTGTCAAAAGAAATTCACTACTAAGAAATCAGAGTACTGTTTATTCTCTCCTTACTCTCTCCTTACTCTCTCTCTCTCTCTCTCTCTCTCTCTCTCTCTCTCTCCCTCGTTCCTTCCAGTCCTGCAGGTTTATTTCCCCTTCAGCTCATTTTCCTTTGGCTGGCTGACAGATGTCCGTCAACCCTGTCGTTAATCCTCCCCCCACACAATCCCAGGCCCCACACCACAACAGGACAGACGTGGCCAGATAAAAAGAGCCATATTTAACACTCTCCTACAAATGGACAGTGTATTCTAGCAAGATCTGATGATTGTTTCTGATAAGACAATGAAGAAAAATGAACTTTTGTTAGCTATTCATTTTCCAGAGAAAGTGAAAATGTGCTATTAATTATGTTAATCGTTGACATTAATTGAGTTGAATCGAGTTAGTTAGCATAATCCTGCTATCAGCAGTCAGAAAACAGTTTGTCACAGTTTGTTCCACATGATTTCTATTTACTGTCCTCCAGCAGAATTACATTTCGTTCTAACTACTTTCCAAACTGCACAATGTGAGCAGAATCTTTTGTAAAACAAATGCGTTTGATAATGAGACAGAGCGATTTTCTGTCCCTGATTGGGGAAACCCTAGAGCTCAGTTTTCATTCATTAACTACCTAACTCAATTTCCGACTGAGCAGCAGATAGTTACAGCCCATAACTTTTAGGTATGATTACTAATAACCTGTAATTAGTTTCATGTCAGGGAGATTCTCTGAAAACAGGAAATGGAGAGGAGAGGAGAGGAGAGGAGAGGAG
>CABFOS010048851.1:0-11413 GCA_900660315.1 Diretmoides pauciradiatus | reverse complement strand
GTATATTATATGAGTATGACATTATTTTAGGGATATCTTCTTTCTTTCCTGGTAGAGAAACTGTTTCATACATGAGCTGCAGATTCAAACAAGTCCACTCACGCCCCAAACCCTGAATGATTCCATTACCAACACGATCACGTGGAAATGATAGATTATGTTGAAATAGTTGAATAACATTCAATCCCCCACTGAGTCTTTAGGATGTACTGTATTCAATGATTCCACTCTACTCTAAATTATACAACGTACTGCCCCCGTGTGGCGTCTTTCTGCCATCGCACGTCCATGTAACATATGAGGTCTATGCAGTACTCAGAGTTTAAGAATGAACTTGCACATCTATCATCCCTGGTCAGGTCACATTGTATGCAGGAACTATGACCGGAACGGTAAACTGACCTCAGATCAGCCCTCCTATTCTCAGATCCTCCATGCATACAGGCCCAGCTGCTCCCACATCAGCTCTATGTTACTACATCCACTCCTCCACCATCCATCAGCAAAAAAACTCTCCTAAATTAACTGTTAACATAATAACTTCCCATTAACATAATGAGCTGGTAGTGTAATAATCCTGTTGCTGTGATAAACGTCATAGTAATATAAGAAGAATTATCTACCATTAATGTAGTAACTTGTATGTAATGTATGTGTGTTCACAATAACAACCAAACCTCTTCCATTCATCCTTATTCCATAGGATGCTGCATGATGGTTAACCGATGGTGAATAGGTCGGAGTTGTTTACTGAATTCTAACTATTATTAGATAAGATTTGTGAAAACTGACAATTACATATAATAAATCCCAATTATGTCAACAGGAAAGCAGTTATATCAATGGAAGCGAAACGTGATCACATAAGGGAAAATGGATTACATTAACAGGATTATTAAACTATTAACTGCACATTCTTATTGCATTAATGGGAAGTTATGAGGTGAACCGTGTTGAGACGCGTTTGGTTTGGGGCAACATGTCAATCAGGTTCATCAACAACAATCAAACAAAACTGGTTCAGAGTCAGGGAAAGAAAACACCGGCACAGATGTCACATATGTCATAGAATTTCTTAATTTAAATGTGTATTTACAGTGGTTAGAAAAGAACAACGACAATGTTCAGTGAAATGTAATTTGAATTTCAGCACTTTTTGTTTATGAGTGAGTGAGTGAGTATTAGTGTGTGTGTGTGTGTGTGTGTGTGTGTGTGTGTGTGTGTGTGTGTGTGTGTGTGTGTGTGTGTGTGTGTGTGTGTGTGTGCCTATGTACCCTCATGGGACCGTTCCGGCTGCTCCCCACATATCTGACAGGCTCCTCTCAAGGTGTTTTCCCTTTGCTGTCTTTCCGTGTCTGCTCCATCGCTGCTCCCTGTGTGAGGAAGTTTAGCCTCCAGGCCCCATCTGAGCTCCAGGCCCCCAAGGCTTCTGCATTCCCAAAGCTCCTATACACCGGAGCCCCTCAGGCTCCCTCCGATACCACAGGGAATACCCCCAAGAACCCCTAGGCCCTTCAGACTGTGGAGCAGCAGTGCTGCACAAGAGAGTTAGCCTGAGGGGGAGACCTGTCTGGGAATACAACTAAGAACATGCTTCACTAAATAAGAGGACAGTCCCTGACAGCGCCTCCTTTTGGTGCAGCATTGTTTTTACATGCAGGCCTCCTTGTAGCCCTGTTTCCTCTCTGGGGCCTTAACCTTGTTAACAGTCCCTTGGGGCTCATAGAGGCCCCTGTGTGCTACATGTTTATTAACCCCTCCAGCTCTTGGAGGTTAAATAGGGTCTTTTTTGGCCCAAAGAACCACAGCAGAAGCCATATACTCGTGTTGAATGCACCTGGGACCTGCATACAGAGTGACATACTGAAAGATCATCTCAGTCCTTATCAGAGCAACCATGGAACATCGAGTAAGGAAAAAGACAAAGCCTTACGTGTGCAACTCTAGCTATACAATGTCTCAGGGTTTTAGGAAAAAAGGGTTCGAGCTGGGATACTTGGAATTAATTATGATTGTATCTTGATTTTGGTTGCGGCAGCGAGGCTGTATCACACTTCTTGCATTCAATGAGCAGCATTTTTGATGGGCCATGGATATGGAGGTTGTGGAGCTAGCAGGCCTGCTGTCCTACAGATGTCTTGGGCTGTGAGTTACCAGGTGTACGTCACCTGAGATTACCCACACTGACACACCTTAGGGCAAGCAGCCAGCATTACAGCTGAAGGGGCATCTGGTGGCGTGTGTGTATGTGTGTGTGTGTGGGGAGTGTGCGCGCGTGTGTGTGCATGTGCGTGCGTGCGTATCCGTGCGTTTATGCATTGAGGTTGGTGGTAAGAATGGGATTGAGTGTGGACTAAGTGAGACCATAGTACAGTAGACATTTTTTCCTATCAGATATTACTTTCTTGCACCATCTTCGATCAGGGCCTACCTCAATCAACCCACTTGCAAGGAATGTAGATCAATGTAAGGTTGAGGTCAATGTCTCTTTGAGTGTGTGTGATAATGATAACAGTAATGAATCAGGACATTTAAAGCATGGGCTCCTCACGCTCTGTGCAGCCCTGTGCAGTTTCTAGTTAAGAGTGAACTGGAGTGAGTAAAATGTTCAACTCCACTGTCCCTCTGATCTCCCTCCGCTTCCCAGTACCCCTGCAGAGAGAGACCAAAGAGAAGCACTTCTTAATCAAAGTGCACTGGATTAACAAGGAGAAAAAAACAGAACATCACAGAGATAACTCCTCACAGCCATCCGGTGGATTGGAAAACAACCTGAATCACAGGAACCACCACTTCAAATGATTGGTCTGTGACCCTGAAATAAAAGAACGGCATTTTAATCTTTCTGTTAGTTTGGCAAGTATCAAGGTCTACCGTGGAAATGATGTGAGCAAGTGATGTAGGTGTGGATGTGTGTGTGTGTGTGTGCGTGCGTATCTGAGTGAAGGTGCACTGTTGTCTCCATGTGTGAGCATACAGCCAATAGTTAAATATGCTATGCTTGTGCGTGCGTGTGTAGATTGCTTTTATAGATATATAGCATCATTAGCCCACACAGCCATGCGACAGCTCTCCGAGCCAACGTTCAGTCATATTTTATTAACATACCTGCTGTGGCTGAATCATTCCGACTCTTATAGACTTGCACACAAGCTGACACACAACTCCATCCACAACATGTATATTTGATGGGCCACTCATACTCAGCAGCAACCTTCCTGTTTCCCACTTACTTTGACATTGTATGGCCGTTCAATATAAATAAGGGCAAGATTGAAGTGGAAGAGGACTATTTGAAGGCAATTATCAAGTGTAAAACAATAAACGTGTGGTGGGTCAGAAACACTCCAGCACTGGCCAATATAGGAGCACATACATATGGAGTCTCATGTTATATGAGCTTTGTTTGCCCCACTGGAAGAGGCTGATACTGCCATCATGTGGCTTGAGGATGTAACATGCTATATTTAACTCGAGGCTATTATTTACAATGGAGACTCAAATGAAATGTGTGTTGGGGCCCAGCCTATGTAGAGGGGGCAGTCAGTGAAGTACAGCCAGCTGTCACTGAGGTATGTGTCTTTTCTAATGAGATTTATTGAGCTCCAGATGTTCCCAGTTATTAAGATGTGTGTCGGAGATTTAGGAGGGTGAGACCTGCACCCTGTCAGAGTCACAGAGGGGTGCTGTTTTACTGTCTGACCCCCCCTCCCATAGGTGGCCTTTTAACCTGGATAACACCAACACCTCTACACTCTCTCTCTCTCTCACACACACACACACACACACACACACATCCCTCAATTCCGCATTACTCTTATCCTTGACAACTACATTTAATAGCCTTACAAAAACATACAAAATACAAAAGGAATGTCTAAAAAAGGCAAGCAAATATGTCACATATATACAAAGCAATAAGGTGAATATTATGTATACTGTGTGAATATAGAGAAATTCACATTCCCCCAAGTAAAAATTCTCTGTGTTGCACTTATTGGACAAAAAGTGATACCAATGTTCATTTCCTAAATCCAGTTGACATGGTCCAGCACATTTTCATGGTGACACAATTTTAACATTAAAACAAGAAGCCAGTGCAAGTATATTACAATATTCAAAATATAGTGTATCAAAACATTTGCTCATCTTAAAATCGTTATCTTGGCTCAGAATGACTGTGGTACTGTACATACAAAAAAACTCTTAAAGTTTTAATGTGAAACAACCCGAGCAATGAGTGCTGGTGAGCTGTATCTTGACGCTCTTGTCGATCACCCGAGAATCTGTTTTCCCGCTGTCGTCTGGCTGGGGAGACGTCAGCTGTGCTCACCACTTCAGCAAGTCTGGCAAGGCACCATAACCACTGACCAGGCCCAGCATCTTTCTCTACTGGCTGGCACAACATACTGTCACCTTCCTCCTTGTCCTCCTCCTCTTCCTGCTCAGATGGCAGACTGCAGCTTGGTCAGGTTCCTCTGGTGCATGCTGTGGTGACGCACCAGCTCGTCAGAGCGGGCAAACTTCTTCTGACAGTTGGACCAGCGGCAAGTAAAGGGTTTCTCACCTGACAAGGAGGGGAGAAGGGGAAAAACAAGGAAAAGCAAAAAAAATTAACATGAAATCTTTGCTTTAGAGTGACTTGAACTCTGGACAGACAAATTACGAAAGCGGTTTCATTCAACAGCCAGGATCTCTGGGAGAAGAATGGAGAAGTAGAAAATAAAGGTATACGCACTTGTTTTACCTGTATGAGTCCGAGTGTGTGTCTTAAGATGGTCTGACCGTGAAAACTTTCTCTGACACGTCTCACACTGAAAGGGCTTCACTCCTACACACAGATACCGACGGTTGTGGTGGTGGAGACAGAGGTGGGAAATAAGATGGGTGAGGGTCAACAGGTTAAACATACAATTAGATGGTGCAGGCATTGTCAGAGATAGTGAGCTCAAAAGATTACAGTCTTGAAAAGGATGTGTCATTAAACGCAGAAACCAATTTCCAAGTTTACAATTCAAATAAAATGATTAATTGAACAAAAATATAGTAACTATATCCCACAATGTGCCTGTTTTCCATCTCCGTTCACAGCATATAATGACACAACAAGTAACCCAAATGTGTGTACCAAACTAGGACCCATGTGTGGTGAAAATGACTGACTTTTTAACAGAGTGGAAAAGGGGGGTGAATAAAAAGCAAGTGAGAAAGGAACCTTGACAGTAGTTTGATACCAGTACCTGTGTGTCTGCGCTGGTGTCTCTTTAACTGGTCTGACCGAGAGAATCTGCGGCCGCAGTCCGTGAAATCGCACTGGTACGGCTTTTCTCCTGTAACATACGCCCCACCATCACCATCATGGATAAATATGATCAATATCAAGATATGAAGAGTATCCCATACATATCACCAATATCTTCCCCCTGCTCAGTGCCCCTTTTCTCCAGCACCAACTGTAGGCTACTTTTACCTTTTATCATTTCTGTTTTAGCTCGTAATTTTTGCTGTGCTTGTATTGTTTTATTAACCTTTATTTACCCAGGGACTATGACAGGTTAAGTGCCTTGCTCAAGGGCAGCTCAAAAGTAGTCGTTGAGGTCAGGGGAGAGCATTTCTCATTCACTTTCCCCTCCCAGATTTATCTGACTTTCAGGTCACAAGCACACTTTTCACTGTGATTTCCATCCAACGTTTACACTCTATCTTAATTTATTTATTATTATTTGAAATCCAAAGCAGTTTGTGCTCTGAGCTGGAAATAAATAAAGTCATCTCACCTGTGTGTTTGCGGCCATGCATCTGCAGATGGGACAGTTTGAAGTATCTCTTACTGCAGCCAGGATAGGCGCATACAAACGGACGCTTCTCATTGGCCTCTGATGACCTCACGACTGGGGGACCAATGCTAGGCACCCGTCGGACGTCCTTTAAGCAAAAGATGAAGGAGGGGTTGATGGTTGAGAATAAAGTATTTGTCCACTTTGTGTATTTATGTATGTAGAGTATATATGTACTGTATGTACGTGCTCTTTGTGTGTGCATGTGCTTGTAGGTGTGTAAATCTGACTGACCTGAAGTCCTCTGAAGACACCGTGCGTGTGTATGTGGTACTGGGCACTACAGCTGAGGAGCATGGAAGGAGGGGGTGCTGGGGGTTCATTGTCATAGGCTGTTCCATGGCTGCTGGTGGAGGGGGAGAGGGAGGATTCATTGAAACACCAACATTGATTGAATTTTTGCTATTTAAACAGACAGAGCAACTCAGGAACTCGGTCAGTCAATTTGTGAGAAATGAGAAAAATATCTCTACTGCATGCACGTGAGCTCTTCTCTCCATCTAGTCAAATCCTCCTCTCCATCCTCTGCTGCACCCCCAAAGTGTGGTCCATGCTAAGGATACAGCGTGTTGGGTGAAGGAACCCACCTCTTCATTGACGATGCCAGGGAGTTCACTGGGTTCCATGATACACACTCCAGCTGAGACGCCATTTGGTACAGGTTGTCACTGAGTGGAGCATACAGTACAGTACAGTCACTGGCATTATACATTGGTGTGATACTGAATCTTGGTTGCCTTACTTGTGTGGGGGAACAGAAAATGACAGCTTAATCACTGTATGTTATGTTAATGCTTTAACACAAAGAAACGATCACAAAGTGCTTCTAACTTCTAAGATAGGATAGAGGGGAATATGTGTGTTTGGACTTTTTGTGTTACTGTGTTTCCCTCCCCTTCCTCTCTCCTTTTATGGATAATGAAGACATCTCATCATGGGGAAATCCAAATGGTTAGCTTATTAATATATCCTGTCCACCCACTACACTCCTCACTAGCTTTATTAAAAAACCACAGGCTGTGAGCCATTCTTTGACTTGGCAGATCTCACTAGTGCACACACACACACACACACGCGCACACACACACACACACACACACACACACACACACACACACTTGGGGATGTGGTTGTACACTCTGCAGGGGTGAGTGCATCCGTGCCTAGCACACCATGGACCAGTGCATGACATCACTCTGTCCTCAGTATCATTAAGGAGGGAGACAGTTTCAGGGGAATTTTGGAAGGCATTCCTGGAGAAGTCCTTGAGGGGAAGGATGGTGATGGCTCGCTTATCAACTCTGAACTATGGTAACCTATGGAAGGACTCACCGACATCTAACATAGACTGTGTGTGTGTGTGTGTGTGTGTTTGTGTTCCATTTCATGCCATGAATTCTAATAGCAGGGAAGTCTTTCCCTCTTATCAAGTGCTGTTCCGGTGTTTGGGTTCCACATGTTCCTCCTCTCCAACAACAAAGGGTCGGCATTCACGGAATTTAGCCGAATTAGTAGAATTTTCCCTATGAGATGTTTTGCATCAAAGAGACAACTCATTTAAAGCATATTCAGAGATTAAAACGAGAATTTTCCCAGCCTTGTGCAGCCCTTCTTCGTTTGCATTTTTAACCACCAGTTTCCTCCCCCAGCTCTCACTTTCACTCCACTTGTCTCTTTTGCTTTTCTCCTCCCTTTTCCTCAGGGTGGATTCAGACAGATCAGCAGTAGATCACCCAGTGTTTGTTTTGGCCTGCTGAGCACCAGTGGGCAGCACTTAACCTCAGAACAAATTGGGCTTCACAATCCAGACAGTGCAGAGCCAGACACAACGGCTTAACATTGGATCAGAGAGAGTTTACACCTCTCCAAAAATAACCAACAGAGCAGCAAGTGAAGAAGTTGCATGTGGTGTTGGTGGATAAAAATCTTACAGTAATTGATTGGTGAGATGATTGAAAATTTATGGGCAGAATGGAATTGAGGGAGGAAGTGCGTAGAGAGGGGATGCAAGGTACCAGGGGCAATACACAGCAACAATAACATTAGGGACAAAATGATTGTACCTGTTGTAGTTCCTCAACAGGAGAGCTTGGCTGGTCGGACAGGATTCTGGGGTATTGTGGCAACCGAACATAGGAGGAGGCGCAGAGTACTGCTGGTCAACTGAATACAATCAAACAAATGAAGAGTGCCGTCAGAGCTCCTGAAATAATCTTTTAAATGGCTAAGTTTTCTTTCTCTCTCACAATGACCTAGTATCTGGTAATGTTAGGCTACAAATCTGACAGAGAACGCACACAAACACACACTCAAATATGTAAGACTTCCCTTTCAGCAGCAATACAAACATTTGCCCCAATTCAGAGGTCATCGGCATTTCATTTTTTTAAATTCAAAGAGATAAGTACATTTAATCAAATCAAATCAAATTGTATTTGTATAGCCCTTAATCACCATTACAGTCTCAAAGGGCTTCACAATGCCCAAAGTTTGACACAACACCCCCCAACCTTAGACCCTCAGCAAAGGACAAGGAAAAACTCCCACAAAACAAAGTGGAAGAAACCTTGGGAGGGAGGACTAAGCGAGGGATCCCCCTACCAGGACGGCTGGGCGGGCAATAGATGCCGAGTTTGGGCAGCAGTATACAGAGTTCATACACAGTTTATTTGGGTGGGATATCAAGAACTGATGTGGGGCTTCATACATGCACTTGCATACATGCATGTATGCAAACGGAGTACTGCGTGCGTACATGCATGCATGCACGTCTGCACAGACACATAGCCAAACTTTTCAAAGAGCAAATGGAACAATCAAAAACAGTGGTCCTTTTCAGGTTCATGTAGTATATTGGCCCCCAGACAGTTTTTGACATTCCAACAGACTCACATAAAGCTGTTTCCTCAAGTTATCATTTCCAGAGCCATTAGCCATATGCTTAGAGAGTCAGAGAGAGTGTGTGTTTATGTATACTTGCGTATATGTATGTGTGTGTACTGCCCGGAGAGAGATGGAGAGAGAAAGAAGAAAATGGATAATAGCAGTTTTGTTGTGATATGAAAAATGATGGGTTACTTACATAACCTTGCTGTGACAGGACAGTCGTTCAGTCTGTGAGTCAATTTAGTGAAAACATGTCAGGGTGAAGATAGTTACCCATGTTGGTCTGCGGTGACAGTGTGTCCTCATGTTTGAAGGACAGGCTGGAGAGCTGAGGGGTGTGGTGAGACGGAGTGTGGCCATAACTGGGGGTGCTGTCCAAACCCATTGCTCCGTAACCTGACAGAAAACAAAAAAGAGGAGTGGGGTAATATTAGATTGATCTGTTTTGTCTGGTCCGGTCATTACTTTCCCATTTGCAAACATACTGACGACTGCAACATCTCCGGTATCTGGTCAGTTACAATATCTGAATCCCTGGTGGCAGCTCTTAGTCCCTGGCAGAGTTACTATAGAGAGCTGTTTATCAACCCACTAAATCCTCTCTCTCTCTAACATATTCTTCCTTGGTTCTTTCGTTGGCCTTGCCGTTGCAATATTTATGGCAGGTGGGGGAAAAAAAGTTGGCAACCATACCACAGACAGACTGAAACGAGCTACTGTAGAATATGTGCATAAAAATAAAATAAAAAAATCCACGGTTTAGGAGTAATGAATTACATATAACTGGATTACAGTTAGCAGATTGTAGCTATAATTATTGTTATTAGAATTGTCATTATTAGAGAGATTATTACTGAAGTAAACACAGTAATGAGACTGAGGATATGCTGCAATTTTAAGCAGAATATCATTAATGTTCATTGTAATACGAAATTGGTCATATTTTGAAAGTAACCTTCTCATGCCTTTATACACACACACACACACACACACACACACACACACACACACACACACACACACACACACACACACACACACACACACAGTATATCATTGTGTGGCACTGCACTGCCACGCGGGACCCATCTGGCCCATTTCAGCATTGACAATTGAAAGGCAATGAATTTTTCATGCATTGAGTAACTTGAATAATTTTCGAATAATAAACTCATTTTACATGACCACGCCGGCTCGCTAACCCTGCCAGCTGAGCGTCCCACTGATAATCATCAATATATAAACCAAGATTCATTCTCAAAGGGGAATGACAATTGGAAGCACTTTATTCACCAGTGCAGAATAATTTGACTTGGTGACTCTGGTGAAACTGCAGCAATGTAGCTGCAGTTGCAGTTACCTATTACAACTGTTCCCATTCAGTTTCCATAGAGGCGTTCAGCTGTATGACATCCCAGGTTAGGGGTGGGACAAAGTGACAAACTATTCCCTTTGACTTCCTCAAGGACACTTCAGCAGGGCAGGTGGGGGCTTGAACCTGGATCATCCAGTTGAAAGATGGTTGCTTTAACCACCAATTATAGGGACTTATATTAGGGACTTATTAGGGAATTATATGCCTGTGGTACTCTATAATGTGTTTTAACTAACCTTATGTTTGAATATGTATGTATTATAAGTTGTGTTTATTTATATTTAATTCATTTAATTTGTAAATGAATTAAAGATAATGTATTAAATGATTTACTAGATTGGGGCTGCTTTGCTGCCTCAGTTATACTGGACATCTCCTATTACGTAACACTCACTGTTGTGGATTGATCCGAACTGTGCAGTTGATCAAAGGAATCCTTCAGACATTGAAGAACTGGAGCGGGTTGCAGTTGAAGAGTGGGAGAAGCTGCCAGCAGAAAGGTGCAGGAAGCTTATTGATGGTTACAATAAATATTTGGCAGCAGTCATCATTGCCAAAGGCTGTGCAGATAAAGGTGCCAGAAAGGACCACAGCTTTTTATTTGAAGACATAAACGATTTTTTTGTTTGATCAGGTTTGATCTGTTCAATAAAACAGATGAATGTGTGAAAAGTGAAAGTAGAAGATATTGTACATCTGCATAAAACACATTACTGAACTGTATTAAAAATGTCTATTAGTTTCAGTATGCTCTTTGCACTTTCAATTATGCTGTAATACTACTATGTCGCTGTCAGGGTCTCTGGGAAAAGGTCAAGCATTTGTTCCTAAAATGCAGCACAGGTCATAATACATGTAAATAGATAGATAGATAGATAGATAGATAGATAGATAGATAGATAGATGGATGGATGGATGGATGGATGGATGGATGGATGGATGGATGGATGGATGGATGGATGGATAGATAGATAGATAGATAGATAGATAGATAGATAGATAGATAGATAGATAGATAGATAGATAGATAGATAGATAGATAGATAGATAGATAGATAGATAGATAGATAGATAGATAGATAGATAGATAGATAGATAGATAGATAGATAGATATTTGACTCTGGACCACTATTTGTGGTGTGGAGCACAATATGTTGTTGATGATTTAGATGTCTGTTTTTTTAATTTGTGCTTTGCTCCATCTTTTAATCGTGCATACTCTGCAAAGCCCTTTAGTGCAAACTTTGTTGTTTTAATGTGCTTTATAAATAAATTTGACTTGCATGCGTCTGTCTCACCAAATTCTAAGTTACA
>CABFOS010048811.1:11352-22693 GCA_900660315.1 Diretmoides pauciradiatus | reverse complement strand
GAACCGCCTCGCGCGCAGAGCCGCCTCGCGCGCGTCATGAGCTGACTTACAGTCGTCAGAAGCCAATGAAAACACATTGAGTAATCATCAGTTTGTTGCATGAGCATGATGACAACATAAACCATAGCAGTTGCAAAGGAAGCAATGACGCGTTCTTGTCAGGTCTCACTGTCGACTCACTGTCTTAGTGGATATCGTGTCTAATCTAAGGTGTAATTATTAATAGTAATCGAATCTATCACTTTAAGAACCATCGGTTGCCACCACATATGATAACTGCTTTGCTACATTCAGCTCCTGCCATGTCAATGCCTTTTTATGTTCAGGAGTCTGGTGCAGTGTTTCTTGGCTAAACATCCTAACGTGGTTTTCATCATGAGTTGTACAGCAGCTGTGGGCTCTTTTGCTAACTAGTCGTTTTGCTGTGTATAAATATGTTCATTCACTGAAGGTAGACTAGATGTGAGTCATCTCTACTCAGAGATGTTGAATATTTAGGAGCTTGGATATGGGTGCTCTCCTCTCCCATGCACAGCTGTGTTTGAGTTACAGCCTAAGTTTATCAAGGGAGATGTGTGGGCGAAGAATCGCTCAGAATCATTTAGGATTTCACCAATATTGATTATTAACTGGTGCCATAACCTGTCATTATTTCATAACTCCTTCAGAATAAGGTTGTATGGATCATTTAGTTAGAGCATTGGGTCTTAAACAGTCTTTGCCCTCTTGGTGTATAAGATATTGACCATCCCAGAATAGATTTATGACCACTGAGGCCTCTAACTATCCAATACTCTCCAAAAAACCCCACCTTACAGCCCTAAGAGACAGAGCCCTGTCATTGGCTGGAATATAGATCATGACATACATGTGTAAAGTAGATTGGTAGAAACTGGTGGTTACCATGGTGACTTGACATTGCTTCACCCACATGAATCATGGTCATGCATATCATGTTGTGTCTCGCATCATATTGTATTTTATCATTGTAGGTCTACAGGCTTTTTTAGACTCACATTGATTGAAATGCAATAAATAAGGGCTCTAGAAGATATGAATAGAATGATGGAAGATATGAAAAGTCATAGAAATGCGTGTTCATTTTGTTTGAAATAGGGATACTATTCTCCATGCAAGAGGTACCACACAAGGCTGAACTCAATAGTGCCAGATATGTTATTGTAGCATGATTGATAAGGTGCTACCATAGTAAAAGGCTGTGTGAGGGGAGTATGTCAGGCTGCAGAGGACCTAAGTACAGTATGAGGTGGTGGTAGGGGACGTCTGGGATCTATCCTGTACTATTATAAAAAGAACAAACTTTAACTCCCTAATTCAGTTGAACTGAATTGGTCCTTTTCAGGGGCAATTTTATTGAATTATGAAATAATACATTTGCATTGCGCATTGACGGATAAACACAATTTGTACCAAGATTTGTTTTAACTTATTTCTCATTGCCTTACAGAAGGGGATGGAGCTTTCTTCCCCACTCTGTCCCCACTCAGTCCACCTTACACCCTCAAAGGCGCTGTACTCTTTGTTTTATGATTTAAAAAATGTTTTGCCCAGAATGCCCTGTGTGATTAACAAATCACATTGTGACAAAGTCGCATTCACACATGCACTTTGACAACTCCACAAAAAATATGAACAAGGTGAAATGCAGAAAGAGTACTGCTAATTATCTTGGGCATTTTTAACCCCCTCATTTTTTATTTTATTGGCATTTTATGAATTCTCATGGGTCTTTTTGTCCCACGCCCCCTTCAGTATAAGTATAAAGTGTATTTTGTTTTAAATTGTGTTTCACACATGGTCACCACACACTTTATAGACATGTATTAAAACCACCAGACAAGTAAAGAAGAAGAAAAGGACAGCAAGCAGGGATAGTAATGCCAGTTGCAGACTGGGTATAGCCCAAGCTGTGGTTCAGTATTGCATGTATTTACATGTAATTACATGTAATTACACATACATAGAGCAACAGTGGAAATCAGTCTTTCCTTTTTATCCTCAAAGATTATATACTGTGGTTTCAGTACTTTCATACACTTGCATGAACTACTTCCAGTATTTTAAGTTTCAAATAAATCTAGTCTTGCAGGTAATAATGTCATGTAAAATAAGAAACATAAAAATCATTGTGCAACCTTATTGTAAGGTTATTCTATTTTTTTGCCATGGGATGGAGTGCTTTGAATTAAGAACGTGCATGTGACAATTCTGTTTCATGAAGTATGCCATTCTGCTTGTAGAGATGTTCCGATACCATTTTTTCTTTCCCGATAGCACAGCACATGTTGTTGTTTGCCTGTTTAGCGTAAATGAGCTATCATCACGTGATAAATTATGTGATATCGGATCGGTACATACTCACCAATACCCGAACCAGCATTTTAGGCTGTATCAGAGGCATTTGTGATACTGGTATCGGTATCGGAACAACTCTTATCTTGTTTGTGGGCTATTATACAATTATGTCTTGTTAGGCCTGATACCTGCAAGTTTCATATTAATTCTGTGAAAAGTATTGTATTTGACAATCAAGAAATATCGCTGTGTCTCTTAATGAAATAATGATATGATATGGAGGAATCTCAGGTTTGTATCACTATTGTACCATATCTGGATACTTAATAAAGCCTCACCAAATGTCAGTAAGGGCCTAGAAACGTTACTTTGATCTGCCATAGTATACATTGCACAGTGATAATAACGATTTCCTTTCCTTAAGGTCTTTTAACCAGTTCTATTCCACAAAGTGCATTCCACTCCTCAAAATTTCACACTGTTCGTTCCTACATCTGTTCACCTAATCCAATATTTCAGACTGTTATTATTGAAGCTGACATGGCCCAGCTGTCTCTCTGTTGTTCTTGTTTGTTGCTTGACTGGCTTTAATATCCTCTGCCCTCTGATTGTGTGCTGCGCATGTGTCCGAGGTGTTAGCCATAGGAAAAAATGCTCCAAATGACTTATTGGGGAATAATGAGGCAATTAGTTGGCCTAGAGTGGAAAAACTCTGCAGCCCCCCCTGCACCCCCCTGCACCCCTCTGCTGGCCTGTGCCCACTTGGAGAAGTGCGAAATCTTGCGCGTCCTGCCAAGTGCCTGTGAAGCATAATTACAGAGAGAGTGCTTGATTTGGCCTGTCTTCCTCCTCATCTGGTGGCCTGCTGCTTAAAGCACATTCTCCTTTATAATTAGGCGCCTGGAAAACAAGCTCACATTTTTTTTGTCCTTATTTTCCCCAGCTAACGTGCTGACCGGGTGCATGAGCAATAGGTGGCGCTGCTCTGCTGTTGATTGAGGGCCTGATATGCCTATTCTGCAAAATATTAGAAGACAAGGGTAGTTTTTTGTAACACACACACAAACCGGAACTTATTTCCTAGCCAATCCTTAGGCCTAGCTTCAGTGAATGAGAATTATTGAGAGGAGAATTGGTAATTCATTTAGGGAAACTAAAGGATATTCCTGTAGATTAACTAAATCTACAAGGAACAAATCGATTCAAATGCAGCCTCTCGTTTGAAGTAAGGAATGACAGGTACTTTGAAAGATAATTGGTCACAGCTGACATGGATCAGATTCAGAGGTGATTTAAAATGCACATAAAGAAAATAGTGTGTGAAAATGAGTTCTAGTTTAAAGTTGATTACATGAGTATTGGCTGGTCCCCTTAGGTCAGCTAGGTTTAACAGAGTAGATGCTAATGAGTCCCATTATCAAACTAAATTGCTGGGAAGAGAAAAGATTTAACATCGAGGCTAAGCCACGTTGGTAAGCTTGCATCATCTCCTAAATGGTCTGGTGTTTTTTTGTGGTGTAAAAAAAACTGCATGCATTAAGCCACTAATGTGTTTACTTTGTCGCTGAGCTACCAGGCCACTGGAGACGGGAGGCAAATAGAGAGCATGTTATTCAGACCTGTGAGTGTCTGCATGGCGGAGGCCTGGGCGTAATGATGGCCTGAAGTGTCCAGGCTTAGTGGCCCGCTCTAACAATGGGCCTGTTTGTTGCTGCTCCTCACTGGGGGCTCATTTAGACGATTTTGGTATGCACCCCCAAAATCTGAGCGGAAGTAATAAATTTGAGAAGCGGTAACTGTGGCCCGATCTCTGCACCTGGTGGACCTAATTACATTTCCCCATCCCCCGACACCGCCGCTCCTGTTCCTGTGCTGTGATTCTGAGATGAGGGGCTGCTGTACTCCATAAACGTTCTCTATGGGAGATAATGTTGACATTACACAAAAATAGTGTGGTTGTTGGGACAAACAGTGTGATATGTTTTGCTGAAATGATAGATGTATCTGTTAGGGTTGTATGGGCTGATGTTCAGATAATGGCCAGTCTGCTGATTTGATGGGTTCCTCCATCATCACAGCTACATACAAACAGTCTGCAATGAAATTAGATTTTCTTTTTACATTTCCTTTATTCATTTAATTGTTCATTGTTTCCCCTATCATTGAATATGTGTGGTGGGCCGAGCTGCCTTAAGGAGCTAACCCACCTAAAAGAATTTCATTAGTCTGAGTTTCATGGTCTGCTGTTTCAGAGGCTTTTCCACTCTACAAATAAACTTCAAGGGGCAACATTGAATACTTTATTTTTATCAACGTTTGGCCTGAAAACACTCAAATATAAAGATATTGAATATTGGCACAAAATCCCTGCTGTCAGCAACATACTTACTTAGATATCGGTGTTGGTATCAGCCTGATATCGGTCTAGTATGTACAGTGAGTGTCAGGGAGGCAAAATGTTAGCTAGTGTGTTTTTGTAAGTTAGTTTATGTATATGTGTGTGTGCGTGCATGTTTGCATCTGTATGTGCACACCTGTGGGTGTGGGTGTATGTGTGTGTATGTTTCAGTCGCCATCTGCACTAAAGATAGTTTTACTCTCACCAGGCTGTTTCAGTAACCTGCAAAGGCAGCTTACACATGGGCGCTTGACTGAGTTTCATTTCCTCCTCAGAGGTCACATCTTAATGAATTACCTGTGCCACCACTCCTGGAAATGTCCCCCGCTGCTCAGAGCCGTCATAAACATGTCACCATGATGCTCGTCACTCTACACTACTCCACAGTGCATTTAGCTAAAAGGGTGGATGGGAGACTGGTGGAAATGGGAGAGGGAGGTGTGATTGAGTCTGGGGTAAGCCATGTGGGGCGAGGACTGGGGTGGGGGGGTAATGAGAGGGCAGCAGGCGTCACTTCCCCTGTTGCCTTAGGAAGGCTTGTGTGATCATCCCCTGGTTTCCTGTTGCGGGCTGGTCATAGGGGCCCTAATGAGGACATGGTTACTGAATCATGTGTTCTGCTCATACTGTGTGAACAGTGAGTCAGTGTCGCTGTAACCTCCAATAGACATGTTTCACTCCTAGACATAGACGTAACCCTATGTGCAATAGGCATATACATTGCTGCATGAGTAAATCAATGTTGATGTGCACTGTCATATCAACACAGGCTGAGCAGTTTGGTTAAAATAAAAATAGATTTTTCTTTTAGTAGTGTACTAAATGTACCTTTTTCCCAGACCCACTTAACCACTATTATACATAGGAAGTGATTATTTCCCCCTGCAATCAGTGAAAGTGATCAAATACAGTTATGTTTTCCAGAAGGCCCCTGACAGTCGGCCACCAACGCAGACCACCTGTGTAGTTTGATTAGAGGGGTTCCCATCTCCACTCGAGGCACCTTGGTGCTGGTCCTAATCTGAGGGGGCTTTTCAGTGCTGGTGGCCCCCAAAAGAATAGCAGGGACTGTGGGGGATTGGCCCTGCTTCCCCCTTTCTTCTCAGACCCCAACTGAGGTGTATGTGATTTACAGTGTGTGGGAGCGGATTGATCCACAGCTATTTGAGCAGTCGGTGAGCAGCTTGCCCTTCCACTCCTGGACTCTCATTAGGGATCTCAGAGGGGATTTCTTGTGCACTCACGCACACACATACCAACACACAGCGCTCAGAACATTCTCTGCACCGCCTCCGGCTTTTGGCAGGGGAATAATGCCGTTATTAATGTGTCTTTCTTACTTTGTGTTTCCATGACTGGGATCTGGCTGGAGAGTAGAGAGAGGTGGGCAAGTCCTCACTGCTTAAATCTACCATTAATGAAACACTTGCTTAGGATTGTGGCCCTGGGAGAAGCCTCCTGGGCTGTAGGCACTGAGGTTTGGGCTGCTCCTATACCTGCCAGTGTCAAGGAGCCCTGCCACTACTCAGCCAAATAGGTTGGTCTTCATTTTTGAGTGGATGTTGCCCATGACTTTTACCCCTTACTTCCAAGACTGACATTTCTGCTAGACTTCCAACATGTATGCGTTCTCCTCTAGACCTGAATGTGGTTTAGTTTAAGTTGGGCTGATTGATTGTTGGATTTTGGTGCTCTTCATGGCAGGATTAGTCTGGATTATTCAAATGTAGGGTGCTATCTGTCTTAAGTGTTTCCCTTATGCATGATGGGAGCCATGCATCTGTGAGCCATTACCACAGTAACAATTTATTGTGTGTGTGTGTGTGTGTGTGTGTGTGTGTGTGTACTTTCAATTTACACCATGTCTTTCTCACTTACTGGATGGTGCGTGAGATCCATTTGCGATTAGGTCCACCCAAAAAGAAGTTAGATTAGCTTTCAGCAGTTTAGAAAGATGTTTTATGACAGGTGACCAGGCCATGTAGTGTGTGAGGGGCGTACACTTCAGAGAGGGAGATTAACATTGAGCAAGGTGCTTTACTGCAGAGTGCATTAGGTCGTATAATATAGAATTAACCGAGTATGACACAAAAGGTGTTGCTTACCCCCTTGACCATGAAAACATTAATTACACCATGGCTCATGTGTTTGTTCCATTGCCTTACTAAAGTATATCAGCTAGGCCAAGGCTTTGCAAAAATCTCAATTTACAATTGAATCACAATAGCCTTAGGTGTAACTGCTGTGAATAAATGAGCTTGTGAGTGGGAAACCAGCGATACTTTTAACCACATGGGGGTAGCAGTCTTTCACAGCTCTGTTAGGCAGGCGGGGAGGCCCAGCTGGTGAGTGGTAGACAGTGCTGTTTTATGGGGCATCCCTCTTCTCCCACATGGATGGCAGTGGGCAGGCTGTTTGAAGTCAGGCCTGTTCACCTCAGGGTGTGGGGATTAGCCATTGTGGCACTGTAGAGCAAACTGAACGTCTGGAGCACAGCATGGGAAAACGCAGTATGTGTCAAGTGTGTGGTCACGTATGAGCAATATGGTGTCTACTGCAAGGATATTTGGAGGAAAAAAAGGGATTGAAAAAATTGAAAGCAAAAACACTAGAGGATCACATAATGAAACAATTAGATCTCTCTTTCTTGATGTAGGCATAAAAAAACAGATTGTACCCTGGATTTACTAATATAAGATACTGGAGCCCTGCGGCCTAATCCTGCTGTGAATGGCACCAAGGGCAACGAGTTCAACTTCAACTGAAACCACATTCAGGTCTAGAGATGAAAGTATAGATTTTGGAGGTCTAGCGAACAAGTCAAGAAACCAATGTCAGTCTGAAGAGGTTGGATGCAAGATGCATTGTGGAGGATCTCCAGCAGCACTTTGCTCAATAGTGACTACAGTCTAGACAGTGGCGCATGACATCATGTTCAAACTAATTGAAAATTGCACAATATCCTGCAACTTTACTGTCTACTGGCTACTGTCACTGAATACTTTTTCTTAACGTTTATTAATCCAGTGGAGGATTTGGCTGAGCATGCATGTTCTTTTTAAGCACAACCCTTCACAATCACACATACACATCCGGAGCTACGCGTTACCCAGTGCCACCATGGGGTGCCTTGCTCAACGGCACATTGATATTAGTGTTTGAGGCTACTGTACCACCCCCTAATTGCCTTATTCTCCTTCTCTTTTACTTTCTCTCTCCCCTCCTCAGATACAGACCCCCGACTTCTGGAGAAGCAGGAGCAGCAGCAGCCTACATATGTTGCCCTCAGCTATATCAACAGGTGAAGTTCAACTACCATTGAAGAACAAAATAGCAGTTTACCTTTTTTTTCTTTCTACAATTGGGCACAATTGTGATTCAGTAAAAAACAAAACTACTTCATAAATTCACCTAAATCTGATAATCTAATAATTACATTAACGTTGTTAGCATTTGGCCCTGTAAAGATGTGTTTATAAAATCTGCTTAATCAGTTATTGTTAACTACTGTGTCCAGCGAGGGGGTTTGCTGCTATGTAGTTCCACAAGCAAATTAAAATGTCATCTGGAGGATTACTCAGATTAACTGCTTCAGCATTTGGTAATTGGGTTTTATATTACCCTGGGCTCATCCCAGTCTTCTTTGATATGGCGCTTGAATAGTGGTTTTAAAGGTCTTATGCAACAAGCCAGTGTACAAGAGGGTCTGCCACTGTCTCCCTGCCTTTACAAACACATCTTGATGTGGTTTCAGCTTAATCTGTTAATTCCACATTTGCTTTAACAATGTCTGCGTTAACATTTCATTTTTATGACATACATTTACGAAAGACTTTACTATCCATCATAAACCTTGGTCTTAGATTTCTTTCATGGGAATGGAGCCAGTGATTTATTGATTCCAAGCATATGTTCTACAGTAGAAAACTTCCAACGATAGAGCTTTATAAAAGTCTGGAGGCCGTCACTGTAGCAAGTATCTGACACTGCATGGAGCGAGATGACCCTCTTTTCATAAAAAGGCTGAACTCAACCCTTACCAGCTTTATATCTCACACTTAATGCCAGGTTCATGACCGATGCTGCGCGGCGAGAGCATGAGACCCTGAAGAAGAAGGTGCAGCCCAAGTTGTCTCTGTCTCTGACAGGCAATCTGTCTCGGAGCAGCGTGTCCACTCCCCCTCGCCACGCCAGTGGCAATCTCACCCCTCCGGTTACCCCACCCATCACCCCTTCCTCCTCCTTCCGCAGCAGTACTCCTACAGGTAACCATAGCAACACCCTCGACACCTCACCTGACAGGCTCACTGGTTACAGAACATGCCCAGTATGCCGGGATCCCTGGCTTTGGTACGCACAAGTTGTTGTTAACTAAGTTGTTAACTAAATAAGAAGCAAGGTGGCGTAGTGAATGAGGAGATCGTCCTTCAATCAGGAGGCCTCTGTTCAAGCTACCATAACATCCACTCTGCTGAAGTGTCTTTGAGCAAGACATTGAATCCCTCCCTGCTTGAGGTTGTGCTGTGCTGTAGCTGACACAGCTCTGACCATCCTATGGAGGAGGGCAAGCAAAGAGAGAATTTCCTTTTCCGGGATCAATAACGCATCGCAAAAAGAAATCACACTGCTGCTCCTCCTGTGTCCTTCCTCAAAAATATGATGCAGGATAAATACTCTTTTCAGGTGGCATACTCACTGTGGCAGGTAGAGAAAAGCACTTTGAGTGGACTTAACTTCTCATCATAATAGTTGTATCAACTGTCAAGTCAGTACATGGGCACATGCAAATCACCAATGTATTTTATGAACTGAAATTGAAATATGATTCTATAACAGCTGCAAAACATTTCCCCCACTGATAATGATCAGTGGTTTTGTGACATTCCACTGCTGACTTCCATATGTTGTTATCCGTATATGTTGTACCCTTGCTGAATGTACGACTATGCAAACGATCCTGTCCTTGTGCTTTCAATAAGGAAATTATTTTGGCATCAACAGGAGATAGAACCATGGAAATTGAGAGACTCCTTTCTAGGAAAGCTCACATTCAGTCCTCAGAGAAACAGGGACGATTCTCACAGTCCAGAATATACACTGGAAGGGAGTGCTTCATTCACTACAGTGTACATAGCATCTGCCTAAATTGTGAAGAAGTATTTTTATTCCCTGTAATGTTTTCCCATGTTCTTAGTTTGTAAAATATGCTTCCTTTAATGATTTGTATCGTCTTTTTGGTTCCTGTGGTTTTGAAGCCAATCTTCCTCTTATATAACATCCTTAATTGTTAATTAATATTACAATAACAGCTAACTGACCCCAAAACCCCGAAATAAATGCTACATTCTTTCCCACGACTGGCATGTTGCAGTCTTTCCACAAACATGGGCACAGTAACAGAAGAAGTAGAGAATATGGGAATACCCCAAAACAGATGTTGAGAAATTGTAATATTGTAATAGTCCACGCTTCTCAATCCTCAAAGGCCAGGTTGCCGTCGCCAGCGAAGAGTCATGCGGCGTGAATAAATCACAGCTTCTTGGAGTCTTCAGACCAATGTGTATGATCCCATGTCTGGTACTGATGTACTCACTGTCTGTCTGTCTGTCTTCCCCACCACAGGTAGTGAGTGTGATGAAGAGGAGGTAGACTATGAGGAGTCCGACAGCGATGAGTCTTGGACCACAGAGAGTGCCATCAGTTCTGAGTCCATCCTCAGTTCCATGTGCATGAACGGAGGGGATGAGAAGCCTTTTGCCTGCCCTGTCCCAGGCTGTAAAAAGAGATACAAGGTACGTCTAGTTTGACCTCCCACACACTTACTTGTTATATTTGTGGCTTAATAGATATGCAATATACTATGAATTATTCCTACCATGCCCAGAGACACCGTGCAACCCAGAGCTCTGATACAGTAGCATGCAAGCCAGCTCTGATGGATACAACATCGCAGTAGATATCCTGCTGTTGAGAATGGAAACTCGGGTTGAGCATGTCATGACAGCATGTCAACATAAACGTATACATCAGCCTTCAACTTCAATGATGTGGAGTTTTACTGGGTTTTCCGTTGACGTCTGGGATATGTGCGGTTGGGCTAAATTATGTGCAGGCTGAGAAAGTTGCATTGCAGACGTGAATGACAGGGTTATGGGCGATGACTAAGTTTTAGGCAGCAAGCAGCATGGGGCATTCGCAAGAGAACAAGAGAACAAGACAGATTTCTTATAGGAACAAGTTTTATTTCCCCACTGTAAAGCCATGTGTCCAGCGTCCTGTCACGGCTACTTCTGTTGCTTTGAGACCACTGACAGTGTTTTAATCAGTTTTTCTCAACTGGTGGGTGAGTGGTAAAAAAAATAATAATATTATTAATGCAAAAGTACCCAGACTTTGAAACTCTTATCAGGAGTAAAGCACATCAACTATCTCATTAGTTTCCCCAAATACCTGTTAAGTGAAAACAGTCCGTTTAGTAGATCTACTCAGAAAGATGATCATATTATGTGTGTAGACACAGTTATGCAGTTGTGATGTTCATTTTATTCATATTCACCAGGATCAGCAGCAGTTGTGATGTTCATACTCATCAGTTTATTAATCAGGATCAGTTTGTTATTGTAGAGT
>CABFOS010048262.1:23681-40276 GCA_900660315.1 Diretmoides pauciradiatus | reverse complement strand
ATACGGCGACCACCGAGATCTACACTCTTTCCCTCACACACACACACACACACACACACACACACACACACACACACACACACACCTGTGTCCTGTATTTAGTACACCCACGCTTGAAGCAAAGGTGAACTCTGCTTCAAAAGGAGTCCTTAGATCTCTTCACTGTAAAAGAACAAACACTGCCAAGCTAGAGCTGTTCAATTATACATCACATTGGCACAGTGGCCAAGGTCTGTCTGTGTGCTGCTTTCAATAAACAAAACCCACACTAGGAACGCCAGAAACCAATGAAGATGAAAACAGTAAAGAGAAAAAAAAATCTCATTCAATGTGCTGTCATTTGCAATTTATAGAATGAGACTTTGTTATTATACACATTCATTTTATACAGTAGTCAGTTCATTGCTGCTGCAATAGAAAACAGCACAAGGTGTCTGTAGTGATGGCCAAGCCTCTGAAAAGTTGAATTGACAGTATGTTAAACCACGGGGCAATATACTATATGGTGGCGTACCTATAGCCCCATGACGCCTTAAAAACAACATTGTGCACTTTCACATTACATGGGTGTCACTGAGAAAATAAGCATTCATTTTTTCCATTCATGACAAACTTACTTTTTGCAGTTTCGGTTTCATCTGACAGCACTGTCACAAAATCTGCTTGCATTGCATTCATAGTCTGTAAACATGGTGCAACTCGCGCTAGTTTCAGAACCTCCTGGTGCTCCGCTGTCATCAGACTTTAATTCAAAATACAATACAGTTTCTGGGACACTGGGACGAGGCGATCCCCAATGGAGGCGCATCCATGAAATCTACAGAGGTGGTTGGCTGGCAACCTCACCTGGCAAACAGCAAGGCCAGCAGCACCAAGGAGGAGAGAACTGTGCCCACATGCTTGGCTGTGTAACGATGCTCTTAATGAGGCCTAATAAACATGCCAGGCCTATTACGAAACAGCACAGCACTCAGGGAGGACCATAGAGTTC
Organism: Diretmoides pauciradiatus; assembly: GCA_900660315.1. Lineage (NCBI taxonomy): Eukaryota > Metazoa > Chordata > Actinopteri > Trachichthyiformes > Diretmidae > Diretmoides > Diretmoides pauciradiatus. Next base: position 39,285 of record CABFOS010048262.1, on the reverse strand, counting down.
ACGTGTGCTCCTAGATGCTGAAAGCAATGCGATAATGCAGCATCTGGGGATGTGCCTGTCCCATTAATTACCGCTGCACATGCTTACGGCAGCAGCTGACTCAGCATCCACTCACTTGGCTCCTATCTAAAGAGCTAATGACAAGGAGTGAGTTTAATGGGGTCGTTTTACAGTTGTGAAACTAAAAAGCTCTGCTAGCTTGAGCACGGCACGTATACTGTATATTATTGTGTACAATAATGTAAGTGATGTAATGTATTATTGGAGTGTTGATTGTAATTGAACATCAGGGTGAAATAAGGTCATTTACCTCTGGGCAGGCATTCCAGCCTCTCATCAGGAGAGCAGAGATGGGTTTGGGGACGGAGTAGCCAATAGGAGGCCGGATGTGATGGTAGGCCATGTCAGCTGCTGCAGCCGCTGAGAGGAGGGAAATGACCTGTGATGCTTGTTTTAACTATACAGGATTAAAACATCACATCATCACCGTTGGAAGGAAACTGTGCAGATTGAGAAAAGCCTCTGAAACAGCATTTAGACCGGCATGGGACACTAACATCCAGACTAACTAGATTGCAGGTTTTATAGACTGTTGTTATGTAGCAGTGGTCAGGGAGGAACCGATCAGTATCATCAGTCTTTGACGGATTAAAAATAACTGAGGAAAGTTACCCGGTTTCAAGTGAGCGAAGGGGACCTCTCCAGTCAGCAGCTCCCACAGACAGAGGGCATAGCTGAACATGTCCGCCTTGACTGTGTAACGTGTACACTGGGTGAATATCTCAGGAGCCATCCAGCGCAGGTTCTACACACACACACACACACACACACACACACACACACACACACACAGTGAAGCCCAATTACTGACATAAAGAACTGAGGGCCTACAAGGACAACTGGTTCCTCAGAGCAGACTGTACCCAGGGGATGTAACACACTTAACACCAAACTGCAGGCCAAGCACTCTGGCTGCTGATGAGTCAGCACAGGAAGACCCAATCTGCAAAAGGCCATTTTTTTCTCTGGAGGGTAATTGATGGCAGGTGCCTTAGCAGGAGTTCTGGCTAGAACTCCTACAGAATAATATAACATATGCCAATTGGGCGCTTTTATCCAAAGTGCTTTAACAAAACCATGAGGGCATACATTTTAAGCATGGGTGGCCCAAGAAACCTGGCATGCTCTATCCAGGGAGCTATACAGAGCACTCAAAATAACAATGTCTTTATTGTGACATTAAACTGCACTTGTGCTTAATGTGTCAAGTCATCGGAAAGAGGAAACAGCACTAACCCCCGGCTGCTTGGTCATGTTGTCCTCATCCACAGATTGTAGAAATCTGGATTCTGCAGGGTAGGAATGGAACATACTAACTAGTCATTGAGCTAACACTGAATTCATAGATTACCAGCATTACAAGCAGCCAGTAGCAAGGAGGGCAACAGTCAAAGCCACAATGCCCAGGCTAAACTGGGAAGGATCGTGGATGATAGAGAAGCACTAGGTGAAGAGGTTAGTGTTTATTTTGTTTAAACAGTACACAACTTTAATCTTCCCTGTATGGAAAAAGGAAAAGTGTAATGCTTTGTCTTACCTCCGAAATCAGCCACCACAGCGTGCCCATCCTCATAAAGCAGAATGTTGTGACTGGAAGAAAACACGTGTGTCATTTGCATGTTATTTCAGATTCCCAATATCATTCCCCCTACATAGATTATCACTGTCGGTGTCTCTGTGCCACCTACAGTACCTGTTCAGGTCCCTGTGGATGATAGGTTGGGTGAGGTTGTGTAGGTACTCCATGCCCTTGGCCACATCGATGGCAATGATGAGCTTGGACTGCAGGTCGATGAGCCTGTCCATTGACACATCAGTAGCAGCCACTTAATGCCCGATCAATAGTCCCTGCCAATCACCCACAGCCACTTTACACAGATCAATAGGACAGTCTATAAAGACAGCACCTGGGCACAGAGTTAGAGGAACACTTCATCTGGATCGATGATAAGGAGAGATTGGTGAAGGGATAGTGAGACCTGAAACATGTTGCTATGTTGTGTAAATGTGTACCTACCTAGAAGACACTGAGTACGGCAGATTGCACAGTCTCAGTTACACAACAAGTTTGAGTTCTACTGAAATCACTGCATTAGGATTTAGTAGCTGACGAGTTGTGAGAAGTACTTAGTTTGCCGTCATGTGAACTTGGTGTGGACATACTTCACCCCTCACTTCCACCAGGTTTACCAGGCTTTCCCCTGAAGTTATCAAGCTGTCTTTATTCATACATTTCATTGAATTCAATGAATCGTAGTTGCAGTTTACATTAGATATATGAAGAGTCTGTGTAAAATTCACAATACAATAATAATCTCCTTCAGGTAGTGTGAAATACTAAACAATGTGTGGACGAAATCTTAATATTTATTTTGAGTTTTTGAGATTTAAGATAACAATATGGTAAGAATTAAACTCTGCAGTGCTTAAAGAGAGAATGGCAGCATCGCTAGGAATTAGTTGTACCTTGCAAGTACTGGACCTGTGTTTGGTGTATATCGACAAACTACTGTAGTATTTAATATGGGTTCTGGTGTCTAGTGTTGTGTACATTTCCTCACCTCTTTTGCTCGTGCAGCAGGGAGAACAGAGAGCCTCCAGAGATGTACTGGGTTACAATGGCAAACTGGCTGGGGTCATCCAGACACGCCCCCACAAACTGGATGACACATGGGTGGTTGAGTCGACAGAGGATGGAGACCTCTCTGCAGAACATATCCACGTCTGACTTGGAGCAGTAGGTGTTGGCTCGGTAACTAGAGAGGACACATGACATCGACATCACTTTTCTTCTCGGTCTCTCCTGACAGAGAAGGGATGCACAATGGCATCTTAGGCTGATTTAAGGGCCGATTACCGTTTTATGGCGACTATTTTGTTCCGGCACTTGCCTTTGTAGACTTTTCCAAAAGAGCCTGAGTTTAGAGAAGATTTGTTGTTTGATAACATTATCTTGTACACAACACAGAAACAGAGAAACACAGTGAAGATACAGAGGTAGTTTACCTGATCCGATAATTTCATTGAACTCCAGCTCAGAGAGCTGAAGGTGGAAATGGGATGGGAGACTGGCCCTGAGCAGGAGAACATCTGCTTTCTCTGAGAAGAGAGGAACATAGTTTAGAAGGGTTCATCACAGCCACAAACAGCAAGGCAGTGGTGTTATGCGTTGTGACCCCTTATAGTGAACACACAGCCGGTAAACGTGTTGACACTGTAAATGATGTAGTGCCTCATTTGGGCCTATCAGACACAATTATGACAAATACAATAATCGTGACAATAATTCATGAAAATCCAATCGGAGAAGCAAATAAATATTTCCCACCGATAAGCTCTCATTGCCACAGAATGTGAGATTTGTGTTCAGTTGCTACAGCACCCCTGTAAGCCAATCGGGTTACATGCTATGTGCAGCTCTTAATGGTACGATGCAACATTCATCCAAGTTTCATTAAAGTCGGACCAGTTTCTGACACACAGATGGGGATACTTTGGGGATGCTTTGTTCCTCCACCCACAGTGTCAGCAACAGTAGCTACAGTAATCCCCTTCCCTTGGTGTCATGTCAGCTGACAGTGATGTGAAGTGCAGGGAATCTGCCTCACGCCTCACTCCACCTCACTACCTTTAGTCATGCTTTTGATCTTGCCCAGGGGAGACGGGACAGAAACATAGGACCCATCTGAAAGAAAGCCAACATATACAGATTGATTAATAAAAGGAAGACGGTGCTTTTGTAGTCCAGATGATAACTGCTGGGTGGGGCGGGGGGACTCACCCCCTCCTGGCTGGGAGTACTCATTGCAGGGGGAGTCATCAGGGCGTTTGTAGTGTTTCAGCAGGGTGACGATGGCATCATGACCTGAAATAGAAAACACAAGGCGTCATCACAAGCGTTTTCCCCTGACAGGTCATGATGCCATCGTATAGACATATGAACAGACCTTTTTCATAGGCCCACATCAGGCAGGTCTGCTCATCCTTCTCTCCGCTGGACCTGCTGGGGTCACAGGCAACCAGGTTCATATCTGCCCCGCTGTCCAGGAGGAACTGCACCAGACGGATGTGACCATGGAAACAGGCACTGTGCAGAGCTAAACAGAGTTGCCAGGGTCAAAGGTCACAAGCGGTATAGGCTAACCGCAAAAATCACAACAGATCCAGAAAAAACCTAATTGTAGAGAGTGAGAAGAGAAAAGTGAGAGTAGAGAGAGAACTAGTCTGTGGGGTGCCACGCCTCTACCAATTTACAGAAATGTTGCTGAAGAGGCGTATATATCGCCGATAGATCCACAAAGATGGAAGCTGCATTGCATTCTGGTAAATTGAGGCTACTGTCAGTGGAGAAATTGGTATCACTTCCTCTTCTACGATGGATTTCTCCCTATGACTGATGAATGTCAGTGTGAAATAGTGGATCTCAAAAAGGACAGTTATGCCTGGGAATATAAAAAATATGCCATCAAACAACGACATTGATCCAGAAGAGCTAAAAGCTTTTTGTTGTGCTATTAGTTTAGAGTGGATTTTACCTTTTTTAGATCAGTTATGCCGGTGAAGTGTTTGAAAGATGGAAAGCTGTACCTGTGTGTCCATCTCTGCCCTGATGGTTGATGCTCGTACCGTTCTGGCTCAACAAGAACTTAACCATCTCCAGGTTTTTACCGTAGGTGCAGACGCTGTGAGATACAGTACATAGATGTAAACATGATTTGTGTTTGTTTTAATGTTGCTACATCACAGCAGACTATAAATAAAAGTACCTGTGAAATGCAGTTTCACTGAATATATTCTCCTTTGACAGACTTTCTGTTCCTGAAAGCTGAATAATCTCCTTCACCACCTCAAACTTGCCATTATAGCAGGCCCTGAGGAAAAACAGCACTCAGCATAATAAAAGCATTAACTCAATATCATCGACCAAAATCATAGGGTACTGATAACGGGAAACATTTACAAGTGCAACGGTGTGTCCCCATAGATGTTGACAGAGTGAGGCTGGGCTTCAAAGTTGCCCTGCAGGAGGAAGCGCACAATCTCCTGGTGACCAAAACGGGCGCAGAAATGGAGCGGGACATGGTCCTCGTTGTCCTGGGCATTTACTGGAGAGAGGATCACAAAAATCAGATACTGGTAGTTAAATAAGCAACACTGCAATCATCTCCAACTACAAACTGTTAACTTTAAGGTTATTCATTGCAATTAGCTGTGCAGTGGAAGAAGGCATTCAGCAGAGTGAGACAGTGAATCGATAGCAGTGGATATGGAATTAGTGCTTTTAGCTCTGCCTGGAGCACAGGACAAGACAAACCAAAAGCTGGTTTTAGGGAAGAACAGTACCTCTGAACTTGTCAGTGGAAGTGAATGCTAAAATACACCCAAAGGCTCACCGTCAGTCTTCCCTTCCCCCATCAGCAGTTTGACAATTCTGAGGAAGCCCTTAGCTGCAGCCAGGTGCAGCGGCCGGTCACCCACCTCACCGCTCACATTCACATCCGCCCCAAACTTCAGCAGCAGCTTTGTCACCTGGGAGAGGGAGAAGGAAAGATAGAGGCTAGATGGATAATGGGTAGATAACAATAAGGACGAAAGGTAACAGAGGTGTCAAGTTGTTAATTGATTGATATTTTAATTATTATCACTGAATACAATAGGTGACAATAGAGAGGTCACCGGGCAACAACCTGCTCATGGCCATAGTAAGCAGCGATATGCAGCGGGGTGAAGAACACAGCATCCTGGACGTTGACATACGCTCCATGTTGTAGGAGTATATCCACTGCCTGGGGGGAAAAAGGGAAACCTTCAGTGTACAAAAAAGGTCTATAGCTGTTAGTAATTGTCTTAACACATTTGTCTCTCACATAAAGTAGAAAAAACAGGCCAGGTTCAGTTCTTACCTCGTGGTGCCCAGCCACCGTGGCGATGTGCAGGGAGGTGAGGGCACCGTAGCCCACCTGCTGGATGTCTGCGCCTCCATGCAGCAGCGCAGTCACCAGCTCAGCATTGTCCTGAGGCGTGGAAACAAAACAGATACACTTCCACAGAATGGGGCTTCAACCCTACGCCCTTATGATGAAACCACATCAGAATCACACAGCACGACTTGCTCGCCTTCTTCTTCCATTCCAGTCACCTAATCAGGGTTAGCCATGATTACACTGCCAAAATATTCATATGCAGCTATAGCATTTACCATGTTCGTACCGTACCATTGTAAGTAAAGCAGGTCAGGAAAGAAATTGCATGTTCTTCAAAGAAATGTATTGAGCACAAAATAGAGTTGACCATCATATTGGCTTTGTGTGCAACTTGCACTCCACCATGTGGTAAAAGCTAGAAAGGTCTTCACCACATGACAAATCTCACTAGCAACACAACAGATACATCACGATGGTGCAAAAGGGAAGATGTTTTGAAATCTGTCTTATTGCTCTTTTCTCTTCTGTTCCCACCTTATAGGCAGCCAGGTGGAGGGCAGTGAATCCATTCTTGGTCAGTCTGGATGGACGCAGGCCTTTCAACATCAGGGTCCGAATATGAGCCTTGTTCCCTGGTCACAAACATGTGATGTACTGTACTGCAGCAGCATTACACACAATGTGACATCATACTTCAAGTGCATACAGCATGGTTACATGACAGCATGGTATAGGATCCGAAATGCAGGGAGGAAAGGAAAGCTGTCCAAATTGTTAAGATTGCAGGGGGAAGTGAATGGTCTCAACTCCCCAAATCCCCCAAACTATGTTCAACCCATCTGAAACTGTTTGAGAGAATAAGGATTTCATACTGTAAACCCTAAAAAAACTACTTTTACTTTACTTGAGCTTAGTTTTCTTAGGTACAATGTGTTTTACTTTGCATGTTGTTGAAAGCAAAGGTGAGCTACTACAGTAGACAAGTCAGCTCACTGTGATCCTTCCACTGTAATGTTTGGGTGAGGAGTTATTAATAGAAGGCTAGTAGCTGTGCATACCTCCACATACGCAGCAGAGATGCAGCAGGGACAGCCCACTCTCTGTTCGGTAACTCAAGTTCACCTTCTGAAAAGCCTCATCAGAGCTGAGCCAGAGAAAATCAACATACCATAATCTGCTTGAGGACAAGTAATAAACCATCTGCAACAGAGACGTAAGCAAACTGAGCAAGAACACAAAGAAAAACTCACTGCTCTACTGTTTTTATACGACTCAAACCCCATTGATAGGTTAAGAGATTGAAACAGAGAAAAGGGTTATTACGCTTCTACGTTCACCTGAAGGCATGTTTGAGCTCCACCAGCTCACTGTCTTGGATCCGTAGGTCATCCTCCAGCTTCTCGATGATCACAGAGTACGACTCGCTCACCTTCTTCTTCCACTCGTCTTCACAATCCCATCATCATGGCCAAGCACCACACTTCCATTAGTGTTCATATGCGGAATTGTAATATTCACAACATTCATAGCTTATTATTGTAAATAAACAATTCAGCAAGAAAAAAAATACATTTAAAAAGCCTTGTTTCAACTCCCCCACACCAGCAGGAATCCATACAGATGTTCAACCCATCTTAAACTGTTGGAGAGAGTAAGGATTTCGTTAATTACCTGTACACGTCTGAGTTGGTCTTGATTTGTAATTTCCCATTAGAAGATCCTGTTGTTGTTCTGTGTTGTATCGTTTGGTTAACTGGAGTAAAGCAGTAATACAATCTCTCTCTCTGCCACAATTGCATAGGGCTAGATAAAGGGGGATCACGGCTGTGGGCTAAAAATAAACACCTTGTGAGTGGAATGCCTCACAACTATGACAACTGATCTCCCTTTGAATGCAAGCATGCTTATGTGTGTGTGTGTGCGTGCGTAAGTAGAGTCACTGATCTATATTAAAAAAGCAGTTATCATTGCCCTGTACTGTCCTGTAGCCTGGCAAAGCAATCAGTTGGTTTCCACCGTTGAATGCAGCAAAGTAAGCCAAGCAAACTACTTTGAGAATTTCCAAATGAAAATGTTGCATTAGCATAATTATGGACTGGTTCAATAGACAAAATAAAGACTAGTATCACAGGAAGTGAGACCCCTTTGCATCACTTCACATTCCCAAAGCACTGAGTCACTGTTCTAAGCTGATGGAGCAGTCCGACTGTCCATTCACATTCCTAAAACCTGAATACCACAGGCAGGCCAGAGACCCAGCAGAGATTAAACTGGTTTCTCTAGGTCTGCTTACAGGCCACTACTGACGCTGTGGTTTCAAGGGTTTATCCTCTGGCCCTGAGCAGATGCTGAAGTCATAGTGCCACGTAAATGCTGAAACTGCTGGTGTGGATGAGGTAAAAAAGCAAAAGGCTGTATCACTTTGGAAGGACACTGTGGAGTCAAATTTGCCACATTTGAACATTTATGGATGCATTTTAAAAATCTAACATGAACCAGAGGTAAACCTGTAAACATAAAAATAACATGACACTTACACTGACAGCAACAACAGTCCTGATTGTTGAAAACTCTTCAAATGTGCATGCTACCATCAACTTCATCTTTATTTTAAATCAACCGACAACATAAAAATCTCAACGATCTTAATGGAATATGGCGCCCTTTAATTGCTAGGTTTCTTCTGCATGATGTCATCGTACAGTCCCTTCCTGAACGCCAACATCTCTTTTAGGTTTTTACACAGTAAAGACTCATGCATTGATAGCAGCTTTGTGTCCTTGGGTAGAGTGAGTGGGGAGCCACCCAGGACGGCCTGCAGCATCTCAAGAGACCTTGAGAATGAGCTTTGTCGGTCAGAGCACACAGGAAACAGACAGGCGTTCCACAAACTACAGCCGGATGTGTCACCAGAGAACCTCAGGACTCCATCACCAAGCCCCCAGTGGGACAGACACTCCAGCAGGCTGACCCCAAAAAGCTTCAGCCTGTCCATATGTGCAGGGGCCTCCACGCTGTGCTTCAGGTTGTCATCAATACCGAAGATGATGGTTACAAACCTGTTCTGGTCCTGGTGGTTTACACAGAGTGAGTGCATAAAGACTTCATCAGGCACAGAGAGGCCCGGCCTGACCCAGCAGCCACTGACGATGGAGCCCCTGCCTACGGTAACTCCCATTTCCATTCTGGAGTACTCCACCACTGACCGAGGGGCCACTGAGCAACTGGGATCCAGGACGCTGTACATAACACAGCTGACGGTGGAGCCCTCAGGGCCTTCATTGGGATATACACTGAAGGCAGAGGAGAGGAGGCCCAGCTCACTTCTCAGCACTGGGTCCTGAGTCAGGTGATAGAGGTATTCTGAGGTGGTACCAATGTGATAGAACTGGGAGTTGTTGAGGAGAATGACATTTAGGTCAGTTCCTCTGAGACGACCGAAGATCTTCTGGCGGATCTCCACCAGGCTGCTCTCCTCTTTCGTGACATTAGCAGTGTTACTGGTGTACGCTACCGTGGCTTTGGGGCCCAGTGCTTGGAGAAAGTCCCCATAGGCATCAATCTCACATTCCAAAGGCCCAATCTCTATCAGCAGACCAAGAAGAGACATAGCAGTAACATAGTCCACATAATAGGTGCTGTCTGTGTAGACAAATTCACTGTCAGTTAAAGAAACACAACCACCGTGCCTCTTACAAACAGCACCACTGTCTCGCATTTTATTGACGCTTGGTTTGTGCAGGAAGTGAAGGCAGGAAATGTTTTCCATTTCAGAGGATCCAGAGTTTTCACGCGACTCCAACACAAACACCCCATGGGTAGTTCCAATGGAGAGTGGAGAGGGATGGGCTAAAGCAGTGAAGCCAGGTTTGTCAAACCTGATGCTCTCATCCTCTGCAATACTGTAGATCTCTATGTCATCTGCACAGGTCACTAGTACACCCGGCTTCATTTGGGATGGGAAATCCACATACATGGCCAGTTTGAGCTCCAGCATCTGGTAGAGAGGGTCACCCAGAGGCAAGGCGGCGAAGATCTTCCCCAGGGCACTGGCATTGGGCAAACGCTGGCTGAACCCTCCTGGGAGAATGAGAGGGGAAATGTGAAAATGATCAAGATGGGAAGAGAAAAGAGAAAGTATATTTATTTTGCTCCCATAACGCAGTAGTTGTAAAGTTACTTTTTTGTTGGGAGTCCAATATATAGCTAATGAATTTAGCTGAGTTAACAAACTATAGGTGTTAGTGGAGTCGCAACAGAAAATCTCCCTTTATTATGACTGATATGTTTAATTCCTGTGAAACTTTGAAAACTGCTATAAAACAATACAACAAAAACTATACAAGCATATAGTAGCTAGTATTAGAATTATTATTTAGTAAAATGTGTGAAAACAGACCAAAGAATTCCCAAACCTGCATGGATCAGGATGACTCTGAATCTGCCCAGTGCTTTCCCATAGATGCCATTCAGTCGTTGCAATGCGTATAGAGTTGAGCCCCCATTCCCTTGAAAACATCATCTCATAACAATAAGGTTATAATGTATTGATCCCCACAGCAATAAGAGACTGAAATAACAGGTTTGAAAGAGTTGTCTGTCTGACTTACCTATTTTGGCGCCAGGTGGATCAGAGAAGACCTTATAATGAATTCCAAGGGGTAGCTCTTTTCTATAGACTTTCTCAGCGATCTGTAGCTCATAAGCATCTCTCTGGCTCTCATCCACAGCCGTCACAATCACCAGATCCCAGAATTCCCCAGGTTGCACTTCTTTACCTAATTTGTAATTCACGTAGAGAATAAGACTCACGCCATCTCAGATAGCAAACTAACACTGTATCAACATAGAAATTCTCAGTGTTAATCAATACATCAACGCAACTAACACTGATCCAACATCAGTGTTCAGTGTTATTATTCAACCATTGATTTACCATCAGCTAGCAAGTGTCTACCTCAAGAAAAGGAAATAAAACCTCTTTAAATCAGACAGTAATTTAAATATAATTCCATTTACAATGCAACTGTAAAATACAAACGAACGCCCCAAAATTGAGAGAAATTAAGGGACTGATGATTTCGACATGGTGTTGACATGGACATGGTGACATGGTGTTGACATGGTGATATGGTGACATTGACCTGGTGTTTGTTATCAGAGTTAATTTGATGTTGAATCAATGACTGAATGACATTGGTTGAAATAACATGGAACATTGATGTTGGATCAACAGGGTGCAAAACGTGGTTGCATCAATGCATCTGTTCAACAGTGATTCAGTGTTAGCCTGTGACCTGGGGTGGTATAATACTATGCAAAGTAAAGTAAATACCACTGGCCCGGGACAACCATACTTTCGTTTAACAGCAACACAGTCAAATAGCAAAGTTAGGAAAATATCAAACTCACCACGCAGAGAGGTGAACTTTCTGAGCTTTTCTCTTGTGGCAATTTGTAACTTTTTGACACCTTCCTTATTCATTTTGACGTTTCCAGAGACGGTTTCATATAGACGCTAGAGTTTCAGATAAATGAGAAGGAAAACGGCCACAGCTCTATTACTTCCGGGGTTTGTCACGTGGTTGCTTGTTTACAACACGGGTGGGAGGTGCGCAGAGCACGCGGTGTAATGGCCAATACTTTGTAGGCTTTATATTATAAAGGTAACATACAGTCATTTCTTTAAAAAAAAATCTTAGTTAGACTTATACGTTAGATGTGTTATACTTCAAGTATGTTAGATATTGTCTGAAAATTTAAAAAAAAAGAAAAAAAAGTGAAACATTTAGGCTCTATTCAGTTTTGCCTCCTAGATCTAACCTGCTAAATAAGTCTACCCATGGTTATATTAATTAGAAATTACTAAATATAGTTTTCAGGGCCTGAGGGACTTTTATTCCCTTAGGTAGATCTGTCAGGCTAAAACCATACCCAGCTTGGCTTCCTGAGAGGCTTTTTCTGCTCAATGTCCAACACCCCTGGACACAAAAAGACACCCACTTCACCTGACTAACTTGAAAACGTACATATACTGTGGTCATGTCCTGTAATAAGCAACTAGTACAAAAAACAATCCAAAATGTTATATATGATGTTGTTAAGAGACAATTCCAGATCACTGCAAAGTTCTACATATTGGGATCAACGACTGAACTCATGGACTCAGATCTCTCCTCTTTTCAAATGAGATGGATTATCCTGGCTATTACAATGGTGAAGCTGAGGCATTGGAAAAAGGACTACTCCCCTCCATTTGAAGAATGGGCGTCTATGGCTCAGCTGGCCAGTTATGAGAAAGTATCATACATACTTTTGGATAAGCTCAACCATTTTGTGTGTTCTTGGGGTCCATTTATTGACTGGTCGAATGGAACTTAGCGGTCAACTTACTGTACAAAACTGTTCCATTGATTTTTGTTGTGGTGTGTTGCTATATGATTGTTATTTGTTTGTTTTGTTTTGTCCATCTTGTTTAGTTTCATTGCATCATTTTAGTTGTTATTGTTAGTCCAATTTCTTGTCTTTGTCATGTCATTTCATGTATTTTGCTTGAAAACCTTAATAAACTGTTCATTATATAAAAAAAGAAAACGTACATAAAGTGGCCGAGAGGTCTACTCCTCCCCATCACCAAGATTGCAAATTCTGGCTGCTCACCTTCCCACAATCCTCTGCAAAGGGCTGCCTTTGGGGACTCAATTGTGAAATGCTAATCAAATCCATTTAAGCTTTATTTGTCAAGTGATGTGTTTTCTAACACAATGCATTCACTAAAAAGGCAACAACATCCTTCCCATGTTTTATTTGGGGTTAGCCATCATAAATAAATAAACAAATAAACAAATAAACAAACAAACAAACAAACAAATGACAGACAAGCCTTTTCAAAAGATTACTATTATTGTTTTTGTACATGAATTATAACGCCCAGAAAGCGTTCCTGGTAACAGGGCCTACAGTAGGTTTCGACGAAGAGGAGAAGGTGAGAGGCCTTCAGCACATTTCTATGGTCAGTCTGAGACACTTGGTTTCTGAAGAATGTGAAAGACTTGGGATGCTGCAAATCATTGAGTGTCTGTGTACAACCTTATAACAAAGATAGATGCCTTCCTGGAGTGTGTACAAGATCTCGAAAGAAATCAGGTGGGTTATGATTCTTACTTAAACTGACACCTCTCTGTGTTTTGCCACATGGCGTCATTTTATTTGCTTGAACTGACACGAAATCCATGTTTTTAGGTATTTATATTGCAAATAACACATTGCATTGTCTTTCAGTTAACAAACCAAATCTGCTGCATCGTTCTGGGAAAGACTGAGACAGCTGCTGCAGCTTCTTAATCTCTGTGACAACAATATATGGACCAGGGAGAATATAGAGGTTGGGTGTCTGCCAAAAACTCTCTGGATTAACCCCACTCAGCCTAAAGGGATACTACTGACACTGCACTGTTAACAGCAAATAGAAAGACCCACATCACTATATGAGCTCAGATGAGATCATTTAGATTTGGCATTTTTCTCTGAAGTTCAAAGCCCTATAGGTTTTTTGAACCTGTATCCTCCATCGACTCCATCGGTTTGTTATTGGCATTCACATTATCTCTGCATTCTCGCTCGTTCATTTTAAATGGGCCCTTCCATAGGAGAGAACAAAAAAGACATTACTCAAGGGTTGAGCCCACACACTAACAAGCTCATCTCCCGTCGCCAGGGGCGCCACAGCATCTGCAAAGCCATCCACCATTTTCACTCTCAGCAGCCAGAGTTTCCCGGGCCCCTCCACCACCTTGAAAAGGCTGATAGGACGCTTTCAGGGCTCCATCAACCAGGCCCAGATGATTGAAAGTGCCAACAGGTTGCAGGGCTTGTGCGGAAATGGAGGCAAGGCGCCAGAGTCCTGCACCACAACTTCCTTAAAGAACCCCCAGGAAGAGGTGCTCTGCAAGGGGGAAGCAGGAGCGCACTCAGGTGGAGGCTGCTCTGACACTGGTGAGAGCCAGCCGGGACAAAACACTAGGCAAAGGCATGATGTTTTTCTGAAGAAGGCAGCTTTAGAGTGAGCACTGTTGACGGCCTTCAGCGGGCAGCGTGCCTCACTGACCAACACCTTTAAAAAGAATAGCACATGTCGGAGGTTGTTCAATGCCCTGGAGAGGAGTGAAGTAGTGGCAAGCTGCAGTTTACCAAGTCACATAAGATACTTGTCCAGGGATGCCTTGAGAACAGGTTTAACAGGATTATTGTAAGGCTTGTGCCAAAACGCTACCAGCTCCCCCGCTGGCCTGCATCTGTTACACTAAAATCATGAGTCCTGTGTCGCAGTGCATTACAACTGCAAGCTGTGTTGTTCTTTTATTTATTTATTTTGTACATGAAAAAACGATTAAGGAATGCTACAAATGCAAGGGGGTGAACATTATCCACTGGTCTATTGTGTTTATTGTTTGTGTTAAATCAAGGCAACTCATGTGAAATACTTGGCCATTGTTCACATCAATGGATTAAATACATTGTTTAATCCATTGTTTAAATACATTAATCAAGATTGCACAGTATAGTGTCAAAACACATAGATCTTAATTTATATGATGCAGTGATCAGATAGGTTAAGAACTTTAGTCAAGGAGGTAGAAAATATGCTATTACAAAACAAGCTGAATCAAACACCTCAGCATTCAAACCACATGTCGGTTACTTTAAAAGGATGCCCTACCAGCATAAACATGGCAGTCCCATGGTCAACAGTTCAATACATCATGTTAAATACATGAAAATACTTATGTGCTTGCCCAAATATGACCGTATTGCACAAAACATTATACATCATTATTTATTAAACTGCATCAGTACTAATAATGCATCTTAAAATCCAAGCAGCCTAGAGACATTCTACGCTCTAGTAGCAAGTCCTTAAGAAAGAGTCGATATATTTTCCTAGCCTAATATTCTTTAGGGATTGTCCTGTCACTTTCAGAATGGACAAAGTCTTACAGGAAGGACTGAGGTTTGAACTACTGAATGAAACCTTAGATCCTTTGTAGAGATGTTGGTTGGGCTCAGTGCATGTAGGATGAGACGGTGACATTCAACCGTGGCTTCTCCAAGAGCACAGCACAGAGGGAAAATGGGGAGAAAACAGCAGGATGCTACTTCTCATGTGGGGAGAGTAGTATTTCTATTAGTACGAATGTCACAATGCAGGAGGTGGCAGAGCGGCCAGACTGTCCTTGTTGGCTTCCAGGAAGTGGCTGCAAGCAGAGAAAGAGCAGTAGAAGCCAGAGGAGAGGCCAGCAATGTCCGTGGAGATGTAGGGGAGGACACCTGGGGTGGCCTGGTTGTAGTAAGTGATCTGAAACAAAACACAGAGGATAATAAAAGTAACTTAATTACTTTTTGTTTCACAGTTGTGCATCTTTGTAAACTATGAAATACATCTGAGCACACCGGTCATGCAGCTTAGCTCTGTTTGGTGCAGCAATGTTATAAGAGTATGAATCATGCATAATTATAGCGAGTGAGCATGCTAAACTTGTTCGCTTCATTTGGCCCACCTTGGTGACAGTACTGGACACTTCCCAGATACTGAAGCCAGCACAGAGCACCTCTCCCCTAGT
>CABFOS010048228.1:1836-13986 GCA_900660315.1 Diretmoides pauciradiatus | reverse complement strand
TGGTTTAAAGTCATTGAAAAGTCATGGAAATCCATTGGTCAAAATGTATATGAATCCTGTTAAAGGTAACTTGACATTAGATTTAATCTAAAACTAAATTTCAACTACAATTATACCCATATACGCTACTCAAAATGTCCTATCCACTAGTACCAGCAATGCTTTTGGCAGGACAGGAGATAAAGAAGTCTCTTTTTTGTTTCTTTACTGCTGTGGCTTTCTCAAGCAGAATAATGTCGGTCAGTTCACAGTGTGACCCTGGTCGACCCTGGAAAGGATACTGTAGCTGCGCAACTCTCCAAATTGAGAGAATGTGCAATTTTTTCCCCCATAGAAAAAAAGACACTTCAACTCACTAAACGAGGCATTTCCTGCCTTACAACAGTTTCATGGTCCAAGAAAAGGCAAATTCATTCCATCCAATCGTTAGGACAGGGTACGTACAGTCATGACAAACCTGGAAAAGTTATGGAATTTGATAATTGTTATTTCCAGGCCTGGAAAAGTGCTTGAAAAAAAATAATCCTAAAAATTTTGGAAAAGTCGTGGAAATGTATGGAAAAATATGCTTAATTTATGCTGAGTTTAAAATAATTAATATGCTTTTAAAAGAAATTATGTAACATTCAAAATATAATTCATTTGTGGCATTTAAGGTGGATGCTTTGGAATTCTCATTTTTAGTTGAAATACGTTTTATCCTAATTTTTTCATGTATACACCGAGACTTCACAAAATGTTTGGTCATGGAAAAGTCCTGGAAATCCATTGGTCAAAATGTGTATGAACCCTGTTAGGATCTTATAAAATCACCTCGTGTAGAGAAAGCTGTGTGAGCACGTATCACATCAGAACAGTCCTAGTTTGTCACTGCTAATTGGGCTGACGCTTCATGTAGTTGATGACGTTGTTTACCTTCGCTGACGACTCTAGGCTGTTTGTTGCAGTGAACCGATGCGACTAAGCGACCGACTCCCTCTGCAGCGCGGCTTTTAAAGATAATAGTGATATAACTAAGAAGCCTGGATGGGCAGACGTCAGGAATTTGTTGGTTTGTTGTCGGTTAAGGAAGAATTGATACTCTACTGTCTAGATTAAGATACTATGTGAGACAAAACATTAGCTCCAAGGGAAATAGATCTTTGTATAACACCGAGGATAAAGGCCAATAAGGTACGTACTTTCCCCCTACCATTCTTTGTATACTACTAGCTACCCTTTAGGCTGTTCCATCAGTTTCCATTCCTTTAGTCTGTCTCCGGTTCCTCCATTGTTCAAAAGCAGTGCCAGTGTTTGTTTTTAACCTTGTTCTCTCAAAGGCAATATGGGAGTCGTATTTGATTTTTTGCCTTGGCGGCTCCTCCGAAAAGATCAAGATGAACTTTATTCATCCCTGAGGGGAAATTACATGACAGCAGCAGCCATCACGTTGAAATATTTCCAGTGTGGCCACAGTGGAGTTTAATAGCAGAAAATGTCCCATTGATCTAAAAACATCGACGGTAAACGTCAGATTTTGGTGTCACAGCCCCTCGGAATCAAAGAGCAAGGGGCTTCTTTCTAGACCGACGTTCAACAATCATACAGGGAGAAAGAAAGAGGAGAAGAGGAAGAGAGAGCAATTTCTCCACTGGCATTAGCTGAGATAGACCAGAATGCAAGACATGTGGGCGCAACCAGGATCATAGGCCACGCCCCAGTGTTCACGGCGGGGTGGGTAGGGTTGACATTCAGATGCCCCACTGCTGCCAGGGGCCAGACCCCTGCCTGCATAATCTCTCGGTGTGCCCCCCCCCCCACCGACATCCGCAGCCTAACCTTGGTGGCTGTGCTGCTGTCACATTCAGAGGAGATCTCAACCACATTAAAAAACCCTCTCGCAACAGGCCTGCCTGCTGGCCTCCTAACGCCCCCCCCCTCCCTCAGATGGGATGAATGCTGATCGCTCCGGGTGGTTTGCCGGCACAGAAAAACATCAAGGCCTGCGTGGCACTGTTCCCTCCTTTTTTATGCTTTTCTTTCCACAGTTGTTACTCTTATTAAAGGGGCATTAAATAATCCTTCATGGGACCAGTATGAATTGAATCTTCTCATTGGAGTAAAGTCACTTTTAAAGCCAGAAATCTCAGCAGCTGGTTAAGTAATCCTTACACCATCGGTACTCATCAACCCCACACACACAAATATATTCTGGTCATTTTGTGCTACGGGGCATTCAAAACCGTATTGTAACTAAAGTAGTTGAGGTTCTGTATTTTCTTATGCTTGAGGTGAACTGAGGGTGTAAGAACTGAAGCTCATTCTACTGTTGCACTCACAATAAGCATCTGCTAAATGATGAGGGACATCTACCTGGTCTTCTTGTTTTCCGCAGACACCATTTATTTTCACCTCCCCCCGCTGAGCGAAGACATGAAGTGCGTCTACGGAGTGTCCTGCTATCGTCAAATAGAAGCTAAGGTCAGTCCTCCGCTACATCACGCAACATTCTGACAGTGCGTATTAGCCATAATGTGTTAAATGGCCCCAGGCTGAAAGTAGAGCGAGCGTACAGCTGTTCTAGGTGGCAGTACGGGAGATTTCATTTACCGCAAGAATGGGGAAATAAAATGTCAACGTCCGTCTGCCCTTTTATCTAGGACAGCATCAGAGGATATGTCACAAGATAGAAGGTCAGTTGCACAGCTTGTTTATTTCCCCTCTTTAGGCCCTGAAGGTCCGACAGGCTGACGTCACCAGGGAGACCGTGCAGAAGAGCGTCTGTGTCCTCAGTCGAGTGGTGAGTCACTCGGGCTCGGTGGAGGGCGGGGCATGTAGATGAAGCTATCACCCAGAGCGACTTCAATCGTGTTTTATCCCTGAGGTCCTTGTGAAACGTTACACTACCCACAAGCTTTAGTGAGTTCCCACCTATCGGAGACGCTGCTGTTGACACGGTAACCAAAGTTGTGTGTGTGTTTGGTAGCAGAGCGAAGTAACGTTAGCAAGTTAATCAGTTAGCATTCGGTATCGGTGATTAGAGGAGACAGGGGCGAGAATATTTACAAATCAGTAATCACTATTATCATATTGTATTATTATTATGTTATTATGAGTGATTATGAGTTCTTCATTCCCTCTTAAAAACATTTCGTACACTGTACCCTTATATTTTTCTAAATTATTTCCCTGGTAGCGCTACAATAACTTTAAAACTCTACATCGGGATTTTCTGAAATATCCGTAGAGAGAAAACAAACGGGCAGATCTACTCCTGGAACCAGGGCCACTGCAAAAGGGGGCGGACACGTTTCAGCTCTGAGACGCTGCGTGGGTTATAGGTTAAAGGTTAAAGGTCACTGTCAGGCTCCACGGATCCCGGGAGCTGCCATCACTGAGGTTTTCTGTATTACGCTGATGTCAGGGCAGGGGGATATCTGGGTAAGACGCCAACCTCCAATAGTCAACCCGCGGGGTCAGTAGCGAGCGTCTATAATTCAACCGTGACAGGAAGCAAGCGGCTGGCAGAGCTCGGACGGGATGGCGCCGGCGAATGGGAGGGCACAGATCCCTCTCTACTTTTATTTTTTGCTCATAAATTTGACTCACTGACTGAAGCCAAAAGTCACCAGCATTTACCTGGTGACAGTTTCCCACCCTGACCCCAAGTCTAGGGATAACCACGTTAGCACTAGAGTCGTTTCTGGATGACGGCGTCAGAAGGTTATCAGCCCTCAAATGCAAATCCATATGTAAAATGTAAAGTTGGACGACAACGGTAGGTATGATGGAGGACAAACAGAAAGCTGATGTGTGGACTGAGTAGCGCAGCAGGTGTGTAGCTGTCGACGAGCGTCCGTCCAATCCGTCCGCCCTCTCAGACACAAACTCCTCAGCTGCCGCAACTCTGCTATTTCTGGACCGCACTGTCTCGGCTGGAGGAGGGTGGCCCGCGAGGGACAAACAAAACACATTATGCACTCGGATTTATGATTTAGTTGGAGCTGTTATCCAGATGGACTCACAACAAGGGAGGAAGTAGGAGTTCAGTGTGACCCGTTGCTGTTGATTGACACACAGCGGCTGCAGCAAACGTCAGCTTTCCAAGGCTCAGGGCCGACTCAGCACATTTATAACACAAGACTGAAAAAGGATATTTATTTTAAACCATTGCACGTTATATCATCTCCTGCAAAAACAGTGGATAAAGATTTGCAGATGATGTTTGAGCTGCAGGAGTCATAAGCGTTGCTCAGCCCCTCCAATGAAAACCAGCCTGTTAAACTGCTGGGTGTTATGGCACATGCTGTAAATGACACGCATATTACCTTTTATTTAAACTCGAAAATCATTGAGGGCTGCCCATCATTTACAATGATCATTTACAATGATGTTGAGTAAAGATATGATACAAGATAAAAAAATCAATTAAAGCAAGTATATAAGTACAGTTAATAAAATATACAAGATACAAAGAACAAATCAATTAAAACAAGTATATGTACAAATATAAAATATACAATATATAAAACAAATCAATTAAAACAGAAATTTTCCAAGCTCAGTATAAACTCTAGGGAGTTGAAGTGAAAGCTGTTTATTAGGCCGAGTGTGATGTGGTCCAAAGCACCAATCTAACATGGATATGATGTAAGATGGCATCTTCCCAATAAGGGCCTTATAAATAAATAAATACATATGCATATCACGTCTCTCAGACAGAGAAGACCACCCAACGTTTCCTTACAGGATGCTATGATGATGCTATAGACATCACCGGTAATAAACCTAAGGGCAGAATGGTCGACAGCATCCAAGGGCTTAAGAGTAGAGGCAGAGGCCTATAAATTACATCACCATAATCCAGGACAGAGAGAAAAACAGCTTCAACAATCCTTTTCCTACAAAACATAGGAAGTTATTTCTATAGCAATTTGTTGATGAGATTGTCTATGTGAAATTTAAATGTGAATCTATCCAAATACCAAGGTATTTATATTCTGTAACTCAATAATGGATCCTTGTACAGTGGAAATATGAAAGTTTTTGTTACCATTACCTCTCCATTACACACATGGGGTGTCAGTGTTTTCCTCACCACAACAAGGATCCAGGCTTCAGTTCAGTTCTGCATTTGTGTTCTTCGTTTTCAGCCTCTGTACGGTCTGCTCCAAGCAAAACTACAGCTCATCACACACGCCTACTTCGAGGAGAAAGACTTCTCGCAGATCTCTATTTTAAAGGTAAGAACTTTAGGTCTGTCAGAAACCGCCCGCCGATCGCCAGTTATCGCCTCGTCTCACTTCCTGTTTCCTCCCTCCGCAGGAACTGTTCGAGCACATGAACGGCTCTCTGAGGGGTTCCACTCTGGAGGGCTCGCAGGTTTACCTAGGTAAAAACGCCCTTAATTTCATTTGTGTGCAACGCCGTGAAGCGTTTCAAAGACACTACAGCTTGACCACAAAACGCTTCCTCAGCTGTACGACTGTGAAGCCGCTGTCTTTCTGTTTATGGCTGCGTCTCTTCATCTGTGGAGGTCCCACAGATGAAGACACAGAACGGTGAACTCGGACAGCGAAATGCTGACTTGTA
This sequence comes from Diretmoides pauciradiatus, assembly GCA_900660315.1. NCBI lineage: Eukaryota > Metazoa > Chordata > Actinopteri > Trachichthyiformes > Diretmidae > Diretmoides > Diretmoides pauciradiatus. Next base: position 8,415 of record CABFOS010048228.1, on the reverse strand, counting down.
TTTCCCCTTTGTTTGGCTGTTGTACTCGATCGGTTAATAGCCAAGAAGCTGCAAATATGCAATTTCACAAGCAAACGTGTTGATCACAAAGATTAAAAACATGCAAGATAAATTTGTTTTTTAGAAATACATGTTTTGAGATTCCATACACCATCTTGCGACCCCCCAGCAACTCTCGCAGGTGGTGTTATTCTGTTGTAGCACCAGTTTGACAGGTATAGCTTGTTTTTCTGCTGTTCTCAAGAATGTAGAAATAAAGGTGTGTTGAGGGGGGGTTGATGCCATAATTTATATTCAGGGCTGGAAACAAACCCCAACCTGTCGTCTTCCCTACCTGTCTACCCTACCTGTCTGCCCTACCTGTCTGCCCTACCTGTCTGCCCTACCTGTCTACCCTACCTGTCTCTACCCTACCTGTCTGCCCTACCTGTCTGCCCTACCTGTCTACCCTACCTGTCTGCCCTACCTGTCTGCCCTACCTGTCTCTACCCTACCTGTCTACCCTACCTGTCTACCCTACCTTTCTGCCCTACCTGTCTACCCTCCCTGTCTGCCCTACCTGTCTGTCCTACCTGTCTCTACCCTACCTGTCTACCCTACCTGTCTACCCTACCTGTCTGCCCTACCTGTCTACCCTACCTGTCTGTCCTACCTGTCTCTACCCTACCTTTCTGCCCTACCTGTCTACCCTACCTGTCTACCCTACCTGTCTACCCTACCTGTCTGCCCTACCTGTCTACCCTACCTGTCTACCCTACCTTTCTGCCCTACCTGTCTACCCTACCTGTCTACCCTACCTTTCTGCCCTACCTTTCTGCCCTACCTGTCTGCCCTACCTGTCTGCCCTACCTGTCTACCCTACCTGTCTCTACCCTACCTGTCTGCCCTACCTGTCTCTACCCTACCTGTCTACCCTACCTGTCTGCCCTACCAGCCTGTTTTGGCAGCTAATCAGTCATCATTTGAGATGGTTTTGGGGCATTTATTGTGGTTTGTGGCCATGTTGCTGCTGCTGCTGCAAAATGGTTAAGGCAGTTTTTCTTTGGGGCAAATTCCTGGTTGTTGACATGTTTGTATTTTCTCCCCTCAGGGTTGTCACCGAGAGATTTAATACTGCACTTTAGACACAAGGTACAACATCTTTTACTTACTCACTTAAATGGATGTTAACCCTTAAAATTAGGCATGCACGATATTGAAATTTTGGCCGATAACCGATTATTTCCATGGTCATATCGACCGATATCGATACTGATACCAATATTGCATATTGATATCTGTCCGATAATGACAATGCATTATTATCGACCGATAACGATATGATGATCGCTATATCGTGCATCCCTACTTAAAATGAGGATGCTGGTGTTGTGCACGTTGTACCACAAGACATCATCGCTGTATCAGTGCTGTAACAGTAATTGGGTTCTTTGTTTGCAGGTTCTCATCCTCTTCAAACTGATTCTGCTGGAGAAGAAGGTGGAGTAAAACTCAGATACATTCTCTTCTCTAATATCTGAGCACTGATGAAAAACGACTCTAAGCCGTGTGTCTTTTTTTCTTTCTTACCTTCCCAGGTGCTATTTTACGTGTCTCCTGTCAACAGACTAGTAGGAGCTCTGATGACGGTTTTATCGCTTTTTCCAGGTCAGAAAAGTCACCAAATATATCGATCAGTATCAGTATCAGTATCAGGGTCCTAGAAAGTTTGGGAATTTATGTAATGTAATTCATAGAGAAATACTGTTGTACTGTCCCAGTATACACAGACTGCATGTTTCCTGTGGTTTGCTTTCATATATAATTTGCTGCTGTGAAGAATCATTTTCAGTGAGTGACGTGGTATAGTGATATAGTAGGGCAAGACGATACTGAACACCAATGAAAATCTTTAACTCAAATCAAATGAAAAAGTCTGGAATTTTGAAGTTGAAACTTTGTATCCTGCAATATGACAAACAACTTCAGGTAAAACAGGCGACAGAGACAGAAAGCAAATGAATCATAACTCAAGACTGACTGGAATGTTGCACAAATTGCACAATAGTAATTAAGTTTAATTAAATGAAATAAACGTCCCTGATATCTATTGTACAATGTTTCTCCAGGCATGATCGAGCACGGCCTGGTTGACTCCTCCCACTATCGGCCTAAGAGCAGCGTGTCGGAGGACCTGGCCCTGGTGGAGAGCTTCTCGGGAGCCGAGGAGTTCGTCTCCGTCTCCGTCACAGACATCGACAACGCCAACCTGGAGCTGGTGGGGGAGGAGACTCTCCAGGGCGCTGCGGAGGCTCCGCCCTCCGGCGCTGCTACGGAGGAGGACAACCATTTCCTCAAACCGCCGTCCCGCACCTCGCCGGAGTCCTCCGAGAGCGACTGGGAGACGCTGGATCCCAGCGTGCTAGAAGACGGCGCTGTCAAGGAGCCGGCCGAGGGGAAGGAGGCGGCACTAGAGCACCCGGACACCTTTGACCCTGAGCCGGGGATCCCCATCACGGTGCAGCCCCAGTCGGTCGGGGGGCAGGCGGGGGTCACCCAGGGCCTCGTGTCTGGTCTGGAGGAGGATCAGTACGGTCTGCCCCTCGCCGTTTTCACTAAGGTAAAGCCCATGGCGTTGTAAAATACCAGTCGGAGGCAGGACAGGTTACCAAAACTGTCCAATAAACAAGCTCCTTGTGAGTCATGTGACTTTTGTTTACAAACGCTGGTTCACTTGTAAATCAGGCAGTGTGACCCTGAACAAAAGTACATAAAGACTGTAGGGACATTCCCACTATCACACTTTCCTCTTGACACCAATGTTACGTTTCCATGTGGCCGCTCATCCCAGTGTCAAAGCTCTAGGAACACTTGCACCAGATCTTGTGCATTGTTAAACTATTTGTTTATTTGTTTGTTTATTTATTTGAGAAGCCAACACTTTTGCACACCTTTGAATAGTCAGGTACGTCGGAGAAGACCATAGGCCGACTGCATGAGCAAAAGAAACTCCCGCACACTGCCTTCTTCACCTGCAGTAGAAAAATGTATTAACGTTTATTTATTAACGAAGGTCGCAGCACCGAAACGTTGTTACTGCAAATGAAGAAGGCAGTGTGGGAGTTTCTTTTGTTTAATTATTTAAAATAGGGACTGCAATAGGGAATGCATATTAATTAACATGAGCACCTAAGTCCGGTCATGTAAATGTGCCAGATTTGGCCATACAGGCTAATTTTCATCTGCAGTCCCTGGCAGGTTGATCTAACGATAAAACATTTATAAACACATCCAATAGTACATGAACACATAAGCACAGACAAAAGCAAGTAAACACAAGCAAACTAAAACATAAAAGCCATAAAAGCACAGGCAGGTTAATAGCATATGAAAGACATGCAAGAACTACATTTTATATTTTCATAATTATGCACATGCAATAGAATGTAACATGTTACATTCTATTAAGCTATTAATATATCAACGTACACAAACATCACTTGACGTTTAACCTACTATCCTGTAAAAACTACAATACTTTGTTTTAATTTAGTGCTATTTTGTAAAAGTAGGTCTTTCTGTCTTTTTTTAAAGGATGGACATTTTGGAGCAAAACTCCTTTCCTTTCCTGGTAGACGTTTGGCAATATCACTTTATAAAATCAATGACAGCTCATAAATATCATCCTTAATAGACCAACCGCCCACTTGTCAAACATTAACATGCGGCTGCTCGTCAGGCGGGTTTGTAATTGCACCAGGATATCAATAAGCCGCTAACGCTCACATAAAGGTTGAGAAGACGTAGTCAGCTGACTGGAGATAAGCATGGGGATGATATTGAAAGTGACCCTTGCCCTCGTTGCCAGGGTTACCTGTGCCTGCCGTACATGGCCCTGCAGCAGCATCACCTCCTCTCCGACGTGACGGTGCGCGGCTTTGTTGCCGGGGCGACCAACATCCTCTTCCGCCAGCAGAGGCACCTGAGTGACGCCATTGTTGAGGTAAGTCCTGCCCTCTTCCCACAGCCCAGCCGTCCACTAGTGCACTGGTTCCCAGCGTGGGGTCCGGGGACCACCAGAGGTCCTTGAGGGCGTTCCAGGGGCTCCCCAACAAACTGATGAATTGTTAAACTTCAGCATTATTTCATTTACAAGAAGTTAACACGATCAGAGAATGTAGAAGAATGACTGTTTTGATCAAAGTTTTGATTATAGTTTCATAGTTTTGATCATAGTTTCATAGTTTCAGTCATTGAGTTCTGGACAAAATCATCATCTAAACAATAAAAATATTCTCAGACAAAATCTCATCAAATAGGGTCCGTGGCCTAAATGTGGACTAAATTTGTGGTCCTTGATATGAAAAAGGTTGAGAATCACTGCACTAGTGGGCGACCCTCACTCATGCAGTTCTGCTTTACGGTGTAACGGGTTAAAGAACAGCTCCTCGTGGCTCATTTTGCTCAGACACATTTAGACACGTTTAGATTGAATTTAACCCCATAAGCAGCACATCGAAGCGCCTCACTGTGCAGGTGCGTGATCTTGCAGGTGGAGGAGGCTCGGATCCAGATCCAGGACCCCGAGCTGCGGAAGCTGCTGAGCCTGACGACGGCAGACCTGCGCTTCGCCGACTACCTGGTCAAACACGTGACGGAGAACCGCGAGGACGTCTTCCTGGACGGTACAGGCTGGGAGGGCGGGGACGAGTGGATCAGGGCCCAGTTTGCCCTCTACCTCCACAGCTTACTCTCCTCCGCCTTGCAGCAAGGTGGGAATACTCTCGTCAGCCGATCACACTCGCATTTCAAAAATTTCAAAAATTCTTGTTCCCATCAGTCACGTAGACACGCGGCAATAGGGGTCCAGGTTGAAAAATCCCGAAGTTACCCTTTAACAAGTCTCAAAAAGATCTACATTTAAGGCCTTAAAAAGTATTGACATGTCCACAATCCAGTTATTAAAGGTATTTTTTCACCATGCAGTGTTTCTTTGCCTTGCATGTCTACTTTTTAATTAATCCACAACAGGGCTCGTAGTACTATATTCTATATTTTGAACTTTTCAACATTTAAATTCTGCCCATTTTATAGTTTCTAAACTTTCATTAGCTGTTTAATCAGAAATTGTCTGTTAAGTCTTTTCTGAACCCACTCATTCATTCACTCTCATTCTCTCACTCCTTAATTCACCCATTAACTTGCTCATCCATTGATTCTGGGTTGAGCTACTGCCGTCATCATACCAGTTGTCTTTTTCCCAGCTGTAATTGCCGTCCCGTACACACACACTCAGCTACCATCACTCATAATTGACTTTGTACAGAAAACGAGAGCAGTTATCACGTCCCCTGACTCCCCTGACGCGTTTCTATGCTTCCTGTTTTGCCCCCGCTCAGATAACGAGAGGCTGCTGGCTGATTACGGCGTGCCTTTCACCGCAGCGTGGAAGATCAGCCACAACTACCGGGTGTGGTACAGCAACAAGCACCCCGCCATGGCCGAGATCGCCCCAGGGTAGGTGGAAGGGTCTTTGGTCTGCAGGTCACAGTGGCAGTTAAATCCCCAAAGTCACTACTCGTCTATTTTACCAAGCAGTCAGATTTGTAGAATGATGGTTGGTTCCCTGTGAAAGTGGAGCAGCTCCAGACACGTGGCCGCTGTTCTGGTCCAGGCAGCGGCAGCAGCTTGACCTGGTGGTTAGACTCAGCATCCTGTAACCAGAAGGCCAGTGGGTACGTTTACATGCACACCAATATTCCACTATTATTCAGTATATGACAATATTCTGAATTTGATACGGTCATGTAAACAGCAGATTCCGTTTGGATATTCAGAATTCGGGCTTTTTCCGAATTTAGCATTTTCCGATTAAGACATGTGGGATATGGTGATATTATTCGGGTTTTAGGAGCATGTATACAACGCATTCGGAATACGTGTCTCAATTGAGGTTTTTACTGCCTGATTACCTCTTACCTGATTACCTCTTACCTGATTACCTCTTACCTGATTACCTCTTACCTGATTACCTCCTACCTGATTACCTCTTACCTGATTACCTCCTACCTGATTACCTCCTACCTGATTACCTCTTACCTGATTACATCTTACCTGATTACCTCTTGCCTGATTACCTCTTACCTGATTACATCTTAACTGATTACATCTTGCCTGATTACCTCTTACCTGATTCCCTCTTACCTGATTCCCTCTTACCTGATTACCTCTTACCTGATTACCTCTTAGCTGATTACATCTTACCTGATTACCTCTTACCTGATTACCTCTTACCTGATTACATCTTACCTGATTACCTCTTACCTGATTACCTCTTACCTGATTACATCTTTCCTGATTACCTCTTACCTGATTATGGTCAGCTTGTAAAGAAACCATGGATGAAACAAATCAACTAGCTAGACAGTTTGCTGTAGGAGGACGTACGTCATGAGGGCATTTTATGTTAATCGGAATCTGCACGGCTGCATGTAAACGGGAATATTCATTTTCATTAGTCATGTAAACAGCTTAGTAGGAATATTGTCTTTTTCGGAATAAGGGCAAAAAACTGAATATTGTGTGCATGTAAACGTACTC
>CABFOS010048122.1:0-11029 GCA_900660315.1 Diretmoides pauciradiatus | reverse complement strand
GAGTATGGAAAGCCGTTTTAACATTTAATCAAAACAATTTACACAGCAGGATTGGTCAGTTGAATTTTGATATCAAAATTGGGAAACTTGATGTCAAAATTGGGAAACTTGATGTCAAAATTGGGAAACTTGATGTCAAAATTGGGAAACTTGATATCAAAATTCCCAATTTTGATATCAAAATTCAAACCCTTAATTCCCGCCAAATTTACACAGCAGGATTGGTCAGTTGAATTTTGATATCAAAATTGGGAAACTTGATATCAAAATTCGGAAACTTGATATCAAAATTCAAAAAACCTTAATATCAATTGTTTTGATTAAATGTTAAAACGTCTTTCCATACTGGAGTGCAGACTCAGTTATAGCAGCAAATAAAGAATGCAAATGTTTAAAAAAAAAGGAAAAAAATGTTTAATAATCATATTTAAATAAGAATTCAATTAGATTATTCCACCAAGCAATAGTTATTTATCAGTAGCTAAATAAGTGTTTGCTAAATGATACATGAACCCTAATAAGTGGTGATTTTAGTTGTCTTCAGTCATAATTGTGCATATTTTACAATCGCTTTGACATCCCAAAGCTATTTTATACAACTTGAAGTATCCCTGAGCCTGTTCTGCATGTCACTATATTTCTATCTTATTTCCTTGTGTCTCATTTTCATACCCCCCCCCCACACACACAATGTTCCAAAACGTTTTATCAAGTTACTTTTACTGTATATAGTTCTGCTGAGTGGAAAGATAAAAGCTCCTGAACAACTGATCCATCCATGACAATAGCAGTTTTCACTTATTCAGAAACACAAACTTTTATTATCTTCAATATGACAATAAATGCAAGCCGATCGGCCAGTATGTCATTCGTTTTCTTTAGGAAACTCCACAGTCAGTCAATATTATCGGAAGAGTGTCGTGAGAAAGAAATGTTTTTTTCTTCTTCTTTTCTAGAGCTTTGAAGCAACACCAGGTAAACAGTCAAACATACAAAAATATCAACATGCATAACAGCCCGTTTGTGTCAAGACACAGTCCGTTAACGGCACAGCTATGGGAACCGCAAATAAGCTGCTGCTGCTGCTGCTGCAAGGTCCAAAAACTTTGAGTTCAGAAAAAAGGATTTGCCAGAGAGAGAAAGAAGAAAGAGATTGAAATAAGTTAAGACAATGTTGATGTAGACACTGTAAGTTCATAGAGAAGGTGACAACTGTCCGGCAGGCTCTCTCCTCTGTGCAGTCAGTGATGTGTTTCCAGTTCCACGATGGTCCACTCCCCCTGTGGAGATGCAGCGTCTTCGGGGGAGAAGCTGGTTACAGTGATGCTGGTAGTGGAGTCCTCCATGGGCGAGATGAGCTCTGCCCAGCGTTTGAATGTCTCCTTCTCCTGGGACAGGAAGGCCTGAGAGTCCAGGCAGTCACGTGACAGGGACAGCGTCTGCTTGATAAGGTACTGAGCCAGGTTCAGCTCCTCGGGAACAGGGTTTATGACGCCCAGATTGGACTCCTGGTCTGAGAGGAGCTGCCTGAGCAGACTCCAGTCCTGCTCTGCAAACTCACCGTTTTCCTCCTCCTCCTCATCATCATCCCCTCTCTGCTTTTCTTCCTCTCCCTGCAGTTTAATGTTCCTGTCCTTGTCCAAGCAGAGCTCAAAGGCTTCTCCCACATCCATCTCGTAAATGGGAGAAAGGGCTTTGGATGGTCGGCGGTCAAGTTTGCAGGTTTGATCCAATCTGTCACAACCAATGTCCCCTAAAAACAATTGACAATACTGCAAAATGACAAAATGATTCAATTCTCCATAGTTCTTTTTCATTTCGACTAGTCACTGTCTATTACAATAAAACATATATTACTGAACTCTTACCCTTAATGCAACTGTGTCCTTTGAAATTATTTCCCGTAGTGAAGTCAGGTTAAGATAATACAGTGGGAAAGCAGTTTCACCGACAGTTATCAACGCAACTGGTCACATTGTGGTCAGGCTAATGATATGTGGTAATTATCGATTACTTAATTCCAAAGTCACCAATCGCTTGGAAGATGGATGACGAGGATGGACAGTTGCCTTAAAGGTAATGCACAGAGAAATGCTTTTCTGAATGCGTCTCTTTTATCCACCAGTGTCAAACAAAGTAAGCCATGCATTGCCAGCACCAGTTAACTTTGCATTTCTCACTAAGTTACGTTGAAGTACCGGTGACATGTTTTGAGATTTACATGCAGGTCTTTGAAAGAACAGACCTAATGTACAGACTTAAACACGGTCACAAAATCCTAAATGCAAGCAACGATGCTTTTTTACGTAGTAGCACAAAAGAGGGCACGGCACCACGTTTCTTCTGACACTTCTTGTGTTAACGTAAACACATTCTTTCTATTTTTAACAATTTAGCAAAATAGCAAAAGGTGATGAAGTTACTGGTGTGTTTTTTTTGGTGTTGAAAGCAGAAAATGACTGACATGTTTGCATTGAGATCGATTCTTAATGACGGTGCAGCAGGGGTTTTCTGAATATGACAGTGAAAAAAGAGACACGGCAGAACCATGAAAGCTCTAGAAACATTTCATTCTTTACAGAGGAGGCAACTGACACCACACAAAACCTACTGAACAAAAGCTTACACTACAAAACACTATTTTCTAGAAAGTTGAACATCTACCTAGGAATACTAGTGGGTATGACAAAAGGCAATGGATAATGGAAAAGAAAAAAAAACATAAATATAATGGATGGTATAAGGGAATGACAACAGAGTATTTCTATAGGTAGCATGCATGTGCCTGCAGTGCAAACAAAAACAAAAACAGGTACAGGACCAAAGAAAAACAACAAGGAAATCCCAGGTAACTGGACCCTGGTATAACTCTAACACCTTTCTCAGAAGCAGTCGAGTTGAAGTGGCAGTTTAGTGTGTGTACAGACATTTTAAAGTAACCTTCCATATCAAGTTGTTGTATTTCTAACCGGGTCTCAGAACAAAAGTCATTGCTTGCCTTGCATGTCAGTTGTGTGAGTTTGACCGGTATGGTTTTAAACTAAAGGGGCGGAGGTCGGAGTCGAACCCCAGGCTCCCGCACCGGAAAACATCGCAACAACAGCTGCGCCAAGAGAACCGGCTCTCTTGGCGCAGCTGTTATTGGAGTTTTAGCTTTGAGGAGTGAGTTTCACCTGATCAACTCGCTACCACTGCCACACTGACCTCACCAGGACTCACGAGGATCTTACTCCGTTACTTAGCACAACTTTTTAAGATGCTATATGTAGCATTTTAGTGCCAATAAATCATTAGCACATTCATGTTGAGATAGTTGTATAATCACAGTAAACAAACAAGACCAACATCTGTGTGCCACGGGGTCAGATTTCAGATATGCTGTGCTGCTTTACGGCACAAAACAGGAAGAGGGCGCTGTTCTCTTCCAGCACAAAGTTTCTCGCAATGGCAGATGGTCAAATACGTGAAAGGCTTATATAATAATCTTCCAACATGTTTATTCTCTTCTATAAAGCATAAGAGCAAAATGCAGAGTGACAATGGGGAGGGACAAGTAGTCTCTCAGGAAACAATGGGGTTTATGGGAAATGGGGTCTTAATTAAGAACACTAGCACTAAAGATACCCGTGGTGTGAGAAAGAGGCTACCACTTCATCATGGTCTCATTTGTTTATGGCAATTACACCAATGTATCACAATGAATCTGACAATGATATATTGATGTTTGAAAATGCTGCATGTAGCACCTTTAATGATTTCAAATTAGCTACAGGTATGGCTTAAAAAGGCCAAAAACTTAAATTTCACTGCATAAAAGAAACAATGAAAATAATTGAAAAGTTGTATTTTTATGTACATCAAAGTGCATCGGGATGACTACGTCACAAGCCTTGTCACAAGGCAGATACCAGCACATGGTATTATTTTTGACAAATACAATTCTTTGATCAATCTTCTGGAGATGAACATTGCGTTTTCCCTTTTTAAAATGTAAACTAAGTCACTAAGTGCCTCTGACTGAAGGTAGTTGAAGGTAGCGTAAGTGTTGTGATGAGACCAATCTCCATCTTTAAAAGGATATTAGTGTTGCAAATTCAAATTTAGAACAGTTGTCAATCATTTCCTTGTTCTGAAGGAGGGATAGTTATGTGTCTGTAGATAAGTTCTGGGGGTCGGAGCATCTTGCAGGGATAAACAATACCTTCATTGATGGAGTTTGGGGGGGGGGGTGAGTTTGACTTGGGGGTCAAGGAAGGGTCCATAGATCATACATTACCTGCTGGGGATTGTGCAGCATGTACAGGAGAGTCCCCTGTCAGCTGAGGCTCATTTAAGTCTAGATGTAAATCAGCTCCCTTGCTGTCTGGAGGATTGACGGGGTTCTTGCACAGCCCTCCGTTGCTGTACTGCTCAGTGTGCCTGAGGTCCAGGTGGCATGGCCGCTCCTGAGGAGGGAGGTCTCTAGGGTCGGGGTCCAGACGAGGGCCACTGGTCTTTACTCCATCCGCCTGGTTAAAATGACGCTCCTCTTGCATGGTCTCCTGGATCTCTGTAAGGAATACAGCGGATTTGTCTTCACGTTCGTTGCTGTGTTGTTGGAGCTCCACAGCCGGACTGTCGAGACACGACAGGTGAGTCTGTTTGTTTGTCTGTTTGAGTGCGACTGTAGAGTCGCACTCAAAAACATCACAAGGAGTCACGGCATCACCCGGCTGTTGGGGTGGAGTCTGGACGCCACCCTCTTCTGAGCCCAACTCCTCACACTCGTCAACAGAGAGCAACACTGAGCGACGGAAGTTAGAGGTTGACTGATAGTCGGGCTGCTCGTTCTCCTGGTCCCCACCGTCGTCGTCGAAAGCTAGGTTGATTATTCCCTGAAAGTGGGGTGAGGCTTCAGTAGGTGGCAGCGGACCCTGCCCTGGGAGAACCTCGACTTCTGACCTCTCATCCTCCGTCTCCTCTTCCTCCTCCTCCTCCTCAGAGGAGAAGAGCTGGTGGTCGGGGACGCTCTTCACCGTGACAGTGGCCTCGACTTCTGAGAGCTCCTCCTCTACAGGAATCTCATCTCTGTGCAGCCAGGAACGAGGCCGTCGTCTTACTCCCTCCTCCTCACTCGTGGTCTCTGCTTCTCGCCCCCTGAGTCGCACCTCCACTCTCAACCCGGCGCCTCCTTCGTACATCTTTAACTCCTCTGGGGTGCTCGTGTCGCTGCTGCTGCGACCAAGGAAGTCATGACAGCGCATGGTGCCGCACTTTGATACGCCTCGGTCATTAGAGCAGTCGTCGTCTTGCGAGCCTCCTGCGTCGTAGTCCTCCGAGCGGGGCTTGATGTCATCAGAGGAAGTGGTGTTGCTGCCGGTCTCAGACTCTGGGCTGACCTGATGATGGATGCCACTCCAGGAGTCCTCCAAAGGGGTGTCGGTGCTTCCCATGCTGCAGGGAGTGTCTATGGGGAGTTCAGTGTCTCTTAAGGAATTTGGGGAGCTGAGGTCATGAACCTGACCTCCACTGCGGTGGGCAGGGATGACAGAGCTTGGAGACTGTTTCCCTTTACTCCCTTCTGTCTGTTTGCATGCATCTGCATTAACAGATTTGACATGGGGGATGTTGTTAGTTGCTGGTGTGAGACTGGTCTCAACTCGAGCGGCGTTGTTTTTTCCTGGCTGTGTTTTGGTGTTTTTCTTCTTGGGGCTTGAATGCAGGGGAAGGGAAAGTGACTCCCCTTCACCTTGGGCTGGTGTCTGGGAGCCGTGTGCTGCGGTTTGGTTTGAGGAGCCCGGCTCTGTGGAGCTCTCTTTATCTTCTGCAACAGCATGCGTGTTATCAGGTGGAACTTTACAGTCTGAGTTTTTGCCATTCGCTGCCTCTTTTCCTTTAGTTCCTGTTTTTTTGCAGGCGACAGCGGCAGAGTTTTTCAAAGTTGCTCCAGATTTCAGCAAGGCTTTCTCTATAGATAATTCAGTGCTACCTTTCGGCTTTGGTCCTGGTTTGCCAGCTGCTAGTGAAGATTGCTTAGAGGGGGCAGAAGAGGCCTTTGCTGTTTTAGCGCTGGATTTAGCCGAGGCCCCAGTTGCTGAAATGGGTTTGGTGACCTTCTTCCTAGCGGTCTCACCGGCTGCTTTGTCTGCTGCTGAGGATTTCAACCCATCCTTGTTGTCTTCTTTCCTGGGGGAGGCCGGCTTTTTCACGGAGGATCCGTGTCTAGAGACTATATCAGGGAGAAAACAACCATGCAAACAGAACATCAATACCATGCCACAGTGTAATGACTAAGGATGTGGATCGAGACCCGGTTCCAAATTTCTCAAAACCCGAAACAAAGTTATACCTCGAGTCACATCATTTAAATCAAATCACTGGTGCACACACATACATCGATTGTCTAATAAGGTTTTGAAAAGTTTTTGAGATCAATTGAATTCCTGCTAACCGCTGTTAAACTAAGGGAAGAAAAATTTAGTTGCATCTCGCCCTCGGTCGCTTCAGTCCTCATTTGGTTGCTTGCTAGGAGGCCGAACGTACAAAGCGGTTAAAGGCTCGGCGACATTTTGGTAAAGCTGAAGATGAGGAGGAAGAGAATTGCCATTTATGTTCAAGATTCATTCATTGTAAGGACGTCCCGTCATCCCAGCAAGTCCCGTTAGTTAAAACTAGTAATCCAATGTTGAAATCCGCCATGAACTCGGCAGGATGAGAGCTAGTTAGCTAGTTAAACGAGGTTGCGTAAGGTTTCATTATGATGTGTTCAAGGTCTGTCAGTGAACGTAAATAAAACATCATCATGATGTGTTCAAGTGTAACATTCATTTTGGAAAATGTAGCTTTTGTTTTGGCGAGAAACTTGAATAAATAGTTGTTTGGACCAAATAATAGAAAAGTATCGATAAAGACTGGGATCGTTAAGGAATCTCGATAATGGATCAATATCAATAAAAAAATGAATGATCTCCATCCCTCGTGATGACAGACATTTCATTTAAAAAAACTATGAAAATCTCACCATGGTTTTCAGCGGGACACGTTGTGCTTCGTCCCTTTGTGTCGGCTCTTGGTGTCGTCGCTGCAGTCGACGTTTTCTCTGCTGCACCAGGTTTGACTTTGCCACTTTCTCTCACACTCGGCTTATTGGTAGGACTGTAGTACAACGGATAGAAAGACAACCCGTAAGGAGAACAGTGCGATCAACATCCCCATCATTTAACACCTTTGGCTCACATTGATCATCATAATAGTGTTCGTGAGAAATGTGCTGTTGGCCAAGTCATTCATGCATTAATATTCTGAACCAGTGGGAGGCAGCAAAGTCGTTTCTCTCGTTTTTGTCAAGGACAAACCATTGAGACATGAGCTGATTATCAATACCAAGGATTTCAAGTTGAAACTGCTTGCTGAGAATGTTCTACCGCAGAGAACACGTTTCTAGAGACTTACTCTGGTCGCTGAGTTGGTTGGAATCAGTTGTTTTCTCCCAGTGCCATTATTGTTAATATTACAGGCTAAGTCTAAAATAAATACCTATGAACAAATGTTTCTCATAACACTCACGTGTAAAGTTCAGGGGTCATACACATTTTGACCAATGGATTTCCATGACTTTTCAATTACTTTAAACCAAATTTCTATGACCAAACATTTTGTGAAGTCTCGACGTATACATGAAAAAGTGTATTTAATGTAAAAAGTATTTAAACTAAAAATGAGAATTCCAAAGCATCCACCTTAAATGACACAAGTGAATTATATTTTGAATGTTACATAATTTCGCTTAAAAGCATATTAATTATTTTAAACTCAGCGTAAATGAACAACATGAACATATTTTCCAGGTTTTTCATGACCGTACGAACCCTGAAAGTTATGCTGCCCCCTAAAAACCAAACCAGGCGATACATGCTGTAATACCCATTATATTAGTCCTATATTTACATTATTGAGCATGTAATATCACTCACACAATTAATGAATCATTACTTACAAAAGTTAGGTAATAAACATTAGGTAATAAACCAACATTTGCTGGCGAGGTGATCCATTCTTTAGAAGTAGTTCTCTTTCCTCAACTTTTCTCTTCGGGATGTGACTTTGACTGTCACATTTAGGTGAATGTGTTTCAAAAACTGTTGAAGTTTTTGGCGAGGATGCATCATTCTCGCAACAACTCTCGTTGACCAAGTCACTATCCAATACATCGCGGGTACTTTGCTAGCGGCCAGTAGATTTCTGGGATTTTTATCCGTAATCTGTCCTTGGCGTTCCTTTATTTTGGAATTGTACTGCGGTTGTTAGATCAAACAGGACACAAACACAGACAAGATCGCATGCTGATAAAAACCTATGATTCAGCTTACCTGCTGGTCTTTGTTGGATCTGATTTCTGAGGAGGTTTTGTCAGTGGGGATTTGTTCACCACCTTAGTTTGGTGTTTTGGTTTAGTACCTAACAGGAGACAGAACATAAATATTTGGTTTTCAGGGTATGACAGTTTTGAGCATAATAAACAATGGCTACATGTCGCTGCCGCCGCCACCGTGCATGAGAACATTTATTTTCTGATGCTAATAGCTATCAATTTACACCATCGTTCTGTTCCTAGGCGCACTTGAATGTTAAAACAAATGAAAAAAATGAAAACGTTATCTTCAGTTCAGTTGGAATAATAATGAACGGAGCACAGGAGAGAGAGAGAGAGAGAAAGTTCTATATCGAGCCCACGATTTACTTAAACGTGCGCACGTTTTAGTCCATTTGTGTGCAGGAGATACGATTCATTCCCTCCGAGTTATTCAAAAATCCAGCCATTAATTTCAACCAACTGTGACTCAGTCTTTGTTTTCTTGCATTTTGCTTTTTCTTTAAGTTTTTGTTAGGTTGTTGGTTCATATGGTACATGGATCGATTATGGTAACAGATTCATTGATTACATTTTATTGTGGTTTGGGTATGAGTTATCGGGACATACTGACAACTCACGTACGTACTGTATTAAATCGAGGGCACGTTTTGGCAATTCATGTGCACGTAAAGAGGAAATCGATGGAACAAATTGTATCTCGTGCTCACGAATTAACCAAAACGTGGGCTCGTTTTAAGCAGATCGAGGGAACGAATTGTAAACCCCTGTGCACTTTACAGTAAATTGTGGCCACGACTTAAATTATTTTACTCCCGGGCTCTGTAGTAATGGACTTGGCTACAGAGATATATGTATTTAACAATGGTGACTGTTCTTGAAAAGAATACACTTACATACATAGAAATAAACAAGGGCTCTGTACTATCATTGTATGAGGCTCATATTGCAGAAGTTTAGAAATCGACCCTTGGGGGAGAGTGGGTGGGGGAGTGTGGGTTGGGGGGGTAGGGTGACATATGGCACTCTCGTCTTCTCTTGTATGAGGAGGACAGACAGATGAGGCCCAGTTTGGCAGTGGACACTGGTATCAGTCTGAATTACCCCACTTCCACTCAACCACCTTTAGCACTAAAGCTCCAAGTCATTTATTACACCCCCTCCCCTATGACAGCTGCATTGGGCTTCGACCTTTACTGTTCTGTCGTTAGTCTGTACACTGAATGATACTAAAAAGCTGCCAAGGACAGCCTGGTGCGCTTTGTTTCCTGGTACATCAACATTCATACATGACACTGCCCTTGTCTTCCAAGAATCCCTCAAGGCCGCAGCATCCATCATGCTAATTAGTCTGCTACATCCTGTATCCTCAGCTACATCAGTCTGATGTTCCAACACTTCAACTTGGCAACAGTGACGTCCTACGATGCAGTTGGGTGTCAGTGAAATGATTAAATGGGAAAAAGTCAATAAGGTTCACAAACCTGGGATGGAATGGCTGTTGTTGCGTGGGCTGCTGGCACCGTTCTCTGGCGAGGCGCTGCCCGATGTGGACGAGGTGTTGGGCTGAGGTTGGGTTGTGCCAGCGGAACCGTCTGCCTTTACGGCCGAGCTTTTCTGAACCTTGGTTTGCGTGGTCTGGCATGTGGATGCGGAGCTCGGGGGAGAGGTTTTAGGCCTAGCCCCTGGGTTAGGCCTCTTATCTTGCTCCTTAGCCCCGGGGGAGCTTCTGGGGCCGTTGGCAGTAGCGACGTCCCGCCTGGCCCCCGGGGCGCCGGTACCGTTGACGACCGGTGCGCCAGTGGATACCGTCTTTGCTTTTGCTTGTGCGCTGCGGTCCCCTGGCTTGGTCTTCACATTCTTGGCCTTGGATGTGTGACTATCTCCTGGTTTGTTCGCTGTCCCCACTCCATCAGACTTCATGGCTGATGCAGCACAGCGGGAAGAGGGGGTAATGTACTCGGACACCCTCTGGGTAATGTGCACGGGAGAACTCTCAGGTGCAGATGAGGGGCATTTTACAGGCCTCGGCTGCAGGAAAAAAGTTTTTATTAAAAGAAAATACATAAGTCATGTAACTATAACACTGAATTATTTAGCAAATAGAGTGTAGTCAAATGAATCTAAATAGTAATATCACAACTGTCCACTGTCCAACATCATCTTAAAGACGGTCTATAGCAGCGCTGCCTTATTTGGGGCCCGCAGGCCACGGCATTTGACAAGCTGATGCTTATTCTCGGCTTATTTTTAAAGTGCCGTCAAATTCTAACCGTAATGCGTAAATTTTGTGCAACCAAAAAGTTCATAATCTGAGTTTTTATGGCAATGTACAGTTATACTTCCCTATTAAATGGCGTCGTTTAGGAGGAATGGCGGTTTTCTCTCTGAGCTGAGTGACTGAGTGATGAATTTACTCGTCTGTGTCTCGTGGTTTGAGACACTTTCTGTCAGAAAGTAGTCTTTCCTTTTAAATATGTTGATGCTCCCAAAAAGAAGCATATGGTTTATGTTTTATGTTTTTTTTGACAATCAAGTCGACAAATTAATAAAATTACTGTTAAGCAGATAAAATAGTGTTTTTATTTTGAAAATTGATTTTAGATTTAGAATGTTAATTTTCTAGAAAATATAATACATTTTAATATAATTTCACATCAACATTTCATTTTCGCCCGC
>CABFOS010048002.1:2279-13024 GCA_900660315.1 Diretmoides pauciradiatus | reverse complement strand
GCAGCACTGGCACAAGGTCCTCAGGGGGACAGTACTCGGCCGGTGGTCTTTCGGTGGGATGGTTATTCCATGTTGGGCCCGGGCTCAGCTGGGAGTACACACATCCTACGGTCTTCGCCGAGGTTTTTAACCAATAGCGAAGCCCGTTAGAGGGCGGAGCACGTACGAAATAGAAATAGTAGTTACCTGGAGGTAACTCCAGTTCTATGAGTACGTGCGGAGCCCTCTAACTCCACGCCCAGCTGGCCCGTTTTCCGGTGGCTGAGTCTCGAGGGAAACGAGCATCACGGAAGTAGGGGCCTTTATAGGGGAACTACCCCCTATAATGGGCGGGTGAGTGCAAGCAGTTGATCTCAGGTGCCGAGGCGTGGCCTCGAAGGGGTTAACCAATAGCGAAGCCCGTTAGAGGGCTCCGCACGTACTCATAGAACTGGAGTTACCTCCAGGTAACTACTATTTTCTTCTTTACAAGCACATCAAGAAATGGTATCTCTTTGGAGTTGTGATTCAGTGGGAACTTTATAGTTTCCATCTTCAAATTCAGTGATTCATGGAATTTGTGCAGGTCTTCTAAACATCCTGACCATACATAATACACATCATCTATGAATCTACAATATGACTTCATGCATCTCAAATATGGATTATTATTATAAATGAAATCATGCTCAAATTTGGACATAAACAAATTGGCCAGATTAGGGGCTACGGGGAACCCCATAGCTGTGCCTCTGCATTGTAAATAATATTTATCTTGAAATCTTAAGTAATTTTTTGTTCAAACTAAATTAGTCAGGGTTAACATCTCCGTGGAAGGGTGTGGTTCAGGTCTCTGATCAAGGTAAAACTTTAGAGCATTGAGTCCATCTTCATGTGGTATAGTTGGATACAGGCTTGCAACGTCCATAGTGACTAGTATGTCCCTGGTTGCCAACTGGCACTCCTTCAGTTTGAGAAGAAAATGAGTAGTGTCTTAGAGAAAAGAGGGCTGAGCAGCAGCCAGCTGCTTGATGTGAGAGTCTACAAATTGTGAGATCGGTTCTAATAATGAATCAATTTGAGAAACTATTAATCTCAAAGGGGGATGTACAGGATCTTTGTGGATCTTAGCCAAGCCATAAACAATAGGTCTAATTGGGTTCTCTTTGGTCATATATTTCAATTCATTTTCTGTGATTTCCCCTTCTCTTAAATGAGCCTTGAGGATATTTTTGATTCCATACTGAAATCTAAAAGTGGGGTCTGAGTTAAGAGGAGTATATATCTTGTCATCAGACAATTGTCTATCTATTTCCTGTATATAAGCTGATCTGTTTTGTACTATTATCGCCCCTCCCTTATCTATGATGTCATCTTTGTTCATTAACTCAATGAGTACTTTTCTTTCTGATTCAAGCATGTTGGGATACAATCTCTTGTCTCTATCCTTGGTACACAATTCATTCACATCCTGTTCAACTAATCTACAAAACGTATCTACAGAGGCTTCGTTAAATTGGGGTACAAAAATACGTTTGGGTTTAAAAATGCTGGTGTTTGGATTGTACACAGCAGCTTAGCTTAGCAGTTTACAGCTCATTAAGTATTATCAGGAGCATACGGCAGCTAATTGGAGGCTCTCACATTAGTCATTAGTTACCCTAACTCGTACGACACTTCTTAATACTCAGGAAGGAAAGAGATATTTCAAACAAATGTCTTCCGTTGTTTGGTATAGTAACAATCCAATAGTAGCTTTCTTAATTCATCGCCCCAGAGCCCTTGACATAACTCAAAGTACACAGTTATTTATTGAGATTGTATACAAGTCTTGGATTAGATTCATTGTTAATCAATGGAACAAAGTAGATATTGGTAGATTTAATGGCAGGACAATATGCATCCATTATATGCACATACACTGCTTCATTGATCCTCATATAAATATTTAACAACTGCAACTTCAAAAGGTAGAAAGAAACTGCAGCCTTGATTCTCTCTACTCTACCTTTCAGGCCTTCCTATGTAGCATTATGCCCAAAGACATTCAATTTCCCCTCTGTCACAGCTCCTGCAAGCCTGGAAAAGAGCTTGTGAGCATGTGCTGTCACTCTATGAAAAGTCATGTGAAATAAAATGTTATTATTCAAGCACACATTGGCTTGCTCCAAAGGTTGTAGAGTAATCCAGGCAGCAATTGCTTATCTGACTACTCAAGCATTACTTGAAGTGAAAAACTACTTTAACATTTAAAGTGCATCTGAATTGCCCATTTAAGACATTTCTATTTCCATGCAATGCAGGCTAGAGAAATAATCGAGAAACATGGAGTGGTTTGTCTCTGCAAAGCCACTGTGATAATAATGATGAATGCTTATGGTACTTATGTAACTTTTGCTAGTTGACCAAGAGCTAGCTTGAATTTCTAGTCAGCCAGTCAGTCGGGTCTGTCGTTCATTGGGTTCCACATTTTAGCAGTGACACCAAATAAACAGAAATAAAAGCAAGACTGCAAAGCACATATTATTTTCCATGTTTACATGTATGAAGGTACAGTAGTAGACAGTAGGGGTTTCACCAACTAGTCAACTAGTTGACTACTATAACCACTAGTCGCTGCTATTGGCGGCAGTCAACTAGTCGTAGACAACATAATTTTTGTCAATGTCACCAGATGTACAAGTTATTAAAAATGATCAAAATATGTATTTACATGTATATCTAATTCAGCTATGTAGTATTAAAAAATAGTCCTAATTAATTTAATTTTAAAATATGAAATGTGTTAATATTTCCCATTTAGCACTCAACATCTCTCCAAAATGGCGGCTACCACAGCAGAGGACGCTTGAGCAGAGACCTCAGCTTACACCTCACGTTCATGTACCGGCGATGTCGCACAATGTTGCATTGGGTATGCCGTATGCGTTGGTACAACTGGACCATGAAAGGCAAACAACTGCGGTCTGTCTGTCCGTGGTCCGTCCGTGCAGCGTATGCGCCGACTATGTGAGCGACTCAAACAGGCTCAACATTCATCTGTATGGAAATATTCCACTGAAGGTACCAAAACAACGGTGAAGTGCAAATGTCACCATTCACCAAGAGCGTCCAACTGCAGACGTCCCTCCAGAGGAACCTGAGTTCTGCGCAACTGCGGACGTCCCTCCAGAGGAACCTGAGTTCTGCGCAACTGCAGACGTCCCTCCACAGGAACCTGCGTTCTGCGCAACTGCGGACGTCCCTCCACAGGAGTTCCGTCTTCCATTGTATGAACTATGTAAACTTTACTACTTATTTCACCTTAGCAGGCCGCCAAAATCTGTTTCTGAACAAATTTGAGGCGAGAAATATGCAATCCAGTCGCTGAATCTTCACTCATATTAGATCTACAAGGCCTCATTTAAAAGTTTGTTCCGACTTACGTACGGCACAGACACAACTGCACTGCCGGGTGCCACTGCTTTCTTGGCCGTGCTTCGAAGCGTTAAAGCCCCAAACGACTACACATGTAATTAACGTTTATAAATGCTACTTTTATGTCATCAAATATTACATTAACGCTGATAATGTATTCATATTTGTATTCGGAATAAACAATTTGTTGTTGAAAATGCATTTATGGATGCGACACACCGCGTGTCCGTCCCACAATCTTGAAGCAAGACAACACGGCAACCAGTGCCGAAAGAGGACGTTAAATCAGAATCAGAATTATTTTTATAGCTCTGAAATAATCCACTTTATCAATGTTTACCTTACCTGTATATACATGTTTATATACATTACATGTATAGTACATGAATTGAACTGTGGTACAATCACAATATTGGTGCACTTTCTAACAGTGCAGTCCTTTTTCGGCACAACATCGGCAGTGCAGTCGTGTCTGTGCCGTACGTAAGTCGGAACAAACTTTTAAATGAGGCCTTGTTGATCTAATATGAGTGAAGATTCAGCGACTGGATTGCTTATTTCTCGCCTCAAATTTGTTCAGAAACAGATTTTGGTGGCCCGCTAAGGTGAAATAAGTAGTAAAGTTGACGTAGTTCATACAATGGAAGATGGAACTCCTGTGTAGGGACGTCTGCAGTTGGACACTCTTGTGTGTAGGGGGTTGTACTCATGTCAGCGCATGCGTCGTTCAACAAAGGCAGAAAGGGAGGGAGTGATGACTCGACAAATGCACTTCTTGGTCTGATCAGACAAAAACAATGGCAGAATCCGCCCAAATCAAACACCCACATGGGAGACCTGGGCTTTTTGGCCAATCCAGAAACATGATAAGGGTCAGGATAGCATATACAGTATGAAACTTTTATTAAAATTAATTTTCTAGCAAAAGGGACACAGATCTCTACGAGGCATTATCCCACGCCCATGACAGCCTATAAGAAGACACCACATAAGAAGCATGCAGCTTTGCAGCTAGATCACAGAGATTGTGTTATCCTTCTTATTTCTCCTCTAACATGTGGTTACAGGTCTACACCTTTGAGATGCACGTCATCGCAGCCAAGCCTAACTTTGCCGGGGCTTACAGGTGTGAGGTGTCATCTAAGGACAAGTTCGACAGCTGTAATTTTGACTTGAGCGTACATGGTGGGTGCATCTATTGTTGGACTACTTTAATTTGTTTGCTTATTTATTTGTTTTAGCCCTTATTATTATTGTTTCTAATCTCATCAATTTGGCCAACAATGGGGTTCAGAATTTGAAGCCTTTTTAAAAAATTACCCAGGTTATGGTAATATCATTAAATCATATTGTTGTCTTGTATCACAGTTAACTCTCTGATTCTTGTATTCCATTCCAGAGGCTCGCACTGTTGAAGGTTTGGACATAAGATCAGCTTTTAGGCGCACGTAAGTTATACCCACATACATATATTATAGTGATTATCACAGCCTACTTAGCTACTATAGCATGAAATCTGAAAGAAAGGGAGTCTATCAGAGCATGTTGGTGTATAAGACTATACTATCTTGTGCAAAACACAAACACCTTTAGTCACACTTTACATTATAGTCTCCTTGATTTATGCTTATGTCCTGGGCAATTAAGGATCAATTAAGCAGAACAGATTAGTTACTTATTTGCCTTGTTTCCATTACCATTTAATATGCTGACAAATGCACTTAGTTAACACTTACTAACAGGTTAAAGAATTGTCATATTAGGTTCTCATTGAGGGTTTGATTGTGAAACCCTTGGCTCATATGTTTAATACTATGCCAGATGTTTTAAGAATGCATTAGGTCTGATCTTACTATCATCCAAATCATGTGCAATCAAGGGTCAAGGGTATGCAATTTTTTATTTCAAGCAAACATGAAACCAACTGACTCCACTAATTAGATGCCCCCTTTATGGTTGAATTTGTCATAATTAGTGAAATGAGTTGGTGTAATGAAAACCTGCATTCTCTTGGCCTTTGTTGGCACACGGTTGGAGACCCCAGCTATAAATCCCCTAAGTTTTGATGCCACAACAAGGCAGATTTAATCAGGAAGTACAGCATGTTCTTTGGATAACTTTCATATGATATGTTATAAAATGTTCTGTACCCTTGATTCATATTATACCTGCGCATGGCCAACCACATGACCTATCACTGTGCTAAAACAACTTCAGTTAAGGTTAGTGTTATGTTAGTTGTGTTAGGCAACAAACACAACTTCGGTTTAAGTTAGGATAAGGTTTTGGTCATGGGTAAATAAGAAAAACCTTTCCTGAGAGTGGAAACTTCATTCACAGCAGAACATTTCTTTGCATTAGTTGAACACGAGTTGTCAGAGTTGAAGGCAAATGTATGTAACCCCTACCACCCCAACCTCCGTGCCCTTACTGCCCAGCCAAACTATTTCAATGTTTCAACTACTGCATGTTTCAGGCACGTGAGCCTCTCCTACTGTTTCACTTGATTCACCAGTATGAGTATCATACCAAATTTAGACTCACAAGTCAGTCTCTAAACAGTAGGCGGCGAGATCTCCGATCGTCTTGTATCGCGAGACTATACCAAATAAGGCTGCACTACTTTTTGAAACTATAACTACGAATTTGATATGAGATCAGATTGGAAAGTAACACATTGAGACAAGGTAAGTTGATTAATTGATTAATTGTATTGTAGTGCTATCATGTTGTGTGTAAGGAGTAACTGTAAATGCTAACTTGTTAGGAGCGAAGCTGCTAAGAAGAGAAGTGGACCATCAACAAGGTAGTGAGGGGAGTTTGTTGCAACAATGGAGGCTCATATTCAAGCTCTGTGGACTCTGATTGGAAAAGCAAAGAGAATTCAGGACAAGGATCTGAGGCTTTCTCTCTCTCCTATGACCTGCTTCTTCTTTTCTGAATCAAACAGGACCAGATGTTGGATGATGCAGCCTCCATCTGCTGGTTTTTGAGAGAACGACCACAGAAGAGATTGAGAGAGGACTAAACATTTTTACAGAGAACTTCAATTGCACCGTATACGGTGTCAAATTAGACGCGTTAGCTCAGTAGCTGTCATTGTGCTAACCTTTGACAGAGGCAGATCCATTAATTTGGATAAGATTTTATAATTTGGTCTGGTTTAATGAACGGCTTAATAACGCATTGGGATTTAAGGTCAGTCCTCACCTCTCTCTGATCTACGTCAAGGTCTCAATCAAAAGAGCAGAGCCAGCTGCACAAACAGCGACCCGGCAGAGTGAGCTTTGGCCCTGGTTTGATTGTATTGAAAGTGCCGGATGTGCTAAGACACACAGGCTTTTCAGTGGTACAGCCCCCCCAGAGGGCTGCCACATGGAGGAAGTGCAGCTATGGTACGCTGTAACTTTACCACATAAACCAGTCACTGTCTAATCCTGCTGTGAGATCAGAGGCCGGAGACAAAAACATAATCAAATCGATGCCCTTGCCTTCATCTTTCATCTCATTGATCAGAGTGGAGCAGACGTTCCACACTAGGATTGTGACCAGGTGCTTTCTTTATCCTGGAGTGCTTTGTTTCAATCTTGTTTGGAGGATTGCTGCTGTTGCCCATGGCTGGAACATGGCAAACATCTATCGCTCCAACAAGACATCTGTCTGTGCATTCATTTCTTTCTATTTACCCATTTCGCTTTGCAGTCTTTTACAACTTACACACACTCTTGTTGTTCTCCACCTATTTCTATCTTTGTTTTTATCTTAGCCAGAATTTTGCCTTGGAATTTTTATTTTGGACCATTTTTTCTTGTCCTCTTGCTTATCTCTTGTTCTTTCTTGAAATAAACAAGAAATCTTCCAAATGATTCAGTGAATAATAGCTGACATTGTAAGAATGTAAAAGCCTAGAAATATAGAGCTGTATTATTCCAAAAAAAGAAAAGAAAAAAGCAACCCACTGTGCTGTTGAATGCTGATGTTCTGTTGCTGGTGGCTGATATTTCTACAGTAGTATCGATGGAAAGGAAGACTCAGGAGAGCTGGACTTCAGCACCTTGTTAAAGAAGAGGTAAGTGGTTACAAAATAGTAACTATAGGCTGTAGACTTTGAAACAAAAATACTTTTTAATATTTCTCTCATTGATTATACATTTCTCTCTCTCTCTCTTCCTAATTCTTCAGAGAGTAAGCAACTTATGCATTTACAGATTGGAATGATTGCCCTCTAGTACTAACCTGATCCCAAATGAGCCTGAACATCAACTCACAATATGCCATGAGTTAGGGTGACTAGATGGCCCACTTTGAAGTTTTCTTTTCACAGTCTCAGGATTTTACACCAAAATGTCTTTATTTTTATATCTTTTCTTTAACTTCTTGCAAAAACTTCAATCCCTAAATACATATAATATGTCTGCAAATGCACCCACACAAAACCCTATTTCTTACCATGTGGGGTTTTGAAAATCTAGTCACTCTATCATGAGCTCACTTTTAACATAACACTGATCCTATTCTAGACAATATCACCCCTCCTGCATTGAGGACCATCTCACAGTTATTACAAACCACTGAAGTTGACACTTGACTGATTCACAATCTTTACTCTGCAATACAGTCACCATCCCAACTCATCTAAAATCACTTGTGTAGCACACATTATTACAAGAAAGCTAGTATCTCCTATCCACCAGGATTGCACAGACAAACTTTGCATAATGTTTGCATATTGTTTTTTTGCTTGACTGAATTAATATTTAGCACTGACTGGTAACAAGGTTCCTTTCATTGCAGTTTTACAGCTACTACAGTATTAAAGGTATACAATGTAAGATGTATGTAAAATAGCACCCCCTGTAGGTACAAAGATTAATGACAAATCTAAATCAAGACAAAGACAAAACCTGCAGTATTGGTAGTATATTTATGATAGGACCTGAATAAATTACTCATGGCCACCTGGCATCATTTCTATAATAACGTTACTAGAAACATGGTGAAAAGTGCAGCACAGCTAATAATGAAACACAGTAATGTCTGGGGATCAGTGTGGGGTATACTCCAGGGCCCGTGAGCTATACATTATTATTATCATAGTTAATCAATTTGCTATGGCACATCAACCTGGACGGTTATAAATATAAAAGCTTTATTGTTGCCTGTAAAAATACATTGAGCTGAATACAGGGGACAAACAACAAATCAAATGGAGACTGAATAGATCTATATTCATTTCTATTTGTAGTCAGGTGAATAGGTTCAACCCTCCACCACATCTATTGATCTACTGAGAAGATTGTAGGCTAGATTAAAGAGAAAATCTTACATAGACTGCATTTAATTGTTGCAAAACTCATATTCCTAATCTGTTGATTGTTGTTTTTGGTGCTGCTTTTGAAATGCTATGATGTTTTGTAGTGTGTTAATCCATCTGGTTTGTTTTACCATACTTGCCGCCTGGCTTCTGCCTCTGAATGAGCAGCAGCTTTTTAAAACCCCGGTAAGGAACTGCTGCTGACAGTGTTGTGCCATCTGGTTGTCATGTATGTATTTGTCTGCTTATGGCGTGTGCATCTTTTAGCGAATGTATTTACGGAAGCCGAGAGCGGCCCTCGTTGCCGTTATCTCGAGATCACAAGTTTTCTCGTGATCACGACTTAATTACCTCGTTATCTCAAGATAACGAACACGGGGACCCCCCATCTCCGTCGTGATCACACCTTCATTTTGGTGGCGGTGTAACCCCCCCATCGGCAAATGGCGTCGTGATCACGAGAAAATGATGTTCATTACCTCGAGATCACGACTTAATTATGAGCAGCCACGGCCGTTCTCGGCTTCCGTGTCATATGTATTGGATGTGGACTGTATTCATTAACAATCATTCATTGATGATTGGTAAATTAATTAATCACGTATATGTTGTATCATGAAATTTAAAGCATTTTTTAGTCATTTGTTATTATCCAGGTGCAAGACTCTTAGTATTATTTGTGGTATTTGTAAATAATTAACACTTCTGCTTCCGCTCCCTATAAGTGGTTTGTAAAACAAAAATTAGCATTATCTGGGCTCTTATTATGAAGTTGCAACTGATGTTTACAATGCAAGCAGTGTTTCCTATGGGTTGGCAGGTTACCTAGGCGTGGGAGGTGGATTAACACCTTGTGCTGGATCACAGGTGCAATGCATTATGGTTGCTGTAGTTCACTGGCCTGCTTTCAGTGCTTGCATTACATTTGCATTATTTTTTTTTTGTCTGGACTGCAACAGTGGCAGCCCGTCAGACACGAATGTCTGTGACTGATGAAGTTACACCATTGGTCTACTTTCACACACGTGATGAAATGCATTCAAGTGTGCCTAGGAAATTTGGTCATTTGGCAATGTCATGGTGTTGAATGTACCATTCAGGCTAGGAAATTCCAGTGTCCAGCCAATTCCAGTGGCGGATGGTTACACCATTGGTCGACTTTCGCCGTAATACATTGTGATGCATTCAAGTGTGCCCAGGAACAGAAAACAGCTCTTCATGCACCAAGAGGCATGAGGGAAAGCGCACATGGTCCAGCCACATACTAGGTTTTGACCTAGTCTTGTTATGCGCTACACTGACAAGACAGCACCCAAAATAACCTAAAATAAAATTGTTAATGTACATGGGTGGGTCACCCACATGGGAAACCCTGCAAGTGTCTCTTAAACATAAATGAACCTTTTATAAAGTTGTGGCTTATGACCACTGAAAATATCAAAAGGTTATGAAATCTTCAATTATGTTTTGAAATCCACTAACCACTTTGTTAAACATTGTAGACATCACATGTACAGTAGTTCTATAATAAGGGTCACGGTAATATTCATTGATGTTTTACAAACCACTCAATCTAGTTAATGACTAAATAATGTAGACTATATTATTTAAAGTTAGCTGTGAGTTAACCATTAAAGAGTCATTTATATATTTAATAATGATTCATTCACCATCTGTCACCATGGTTATTGCAAAAGTTACCAAAGTGATAGCGTTACTATTTATGATGTATGAATCATAAAGTCTCTATTAAGGCCTTGGATTATTTCATTCCTCTGGGCTGGTTTACTCATACCAGAGCCACACAAGTGAGTACAGGACCTGACGTGGATGTGTGGGAGATTCTCCAGAAAGCCCCTGCATCTGAATATGAGAAGATCGCCTTTCAATATGGCATTACAGACCTGCGAGGCATGCTCAAAAGATTGAAGAAGATGAAGAAAGAGGAGAAGAAAAGCGAAGGTTGGTGTAGGATTTCTAATACGCCACACTTGCTCTAATTCCAATAATTACAACAGCAACAATAATAATACAA
>CABFOS010047674.1:0-10266 GCA_900660315.1 Diretmoides pauciradiatus | reverse complement strand
TATAAAGCTACAGTAGGAATCTGTGTGTGTGCGTCCTTCGCATATCTCCGTTATCCTCTTCCTCTCATCTCCTCTGCCTTTGATTCTCTCCAAGGGGCCACTATCCAAAGGGCCACTATCCAAGGGGCCACTATCCAAAGGGCCACTATCCAAGGGGCCGCATTAGGAAGGGGGTAGACAGCTTTCAACACACATCTTGGCCACTTCTAATACCTGGTCATGCCAGTTGGCCTCACCAACGCCCAAACAGTGTTCCAGGCCCTGGTCAACAACGTCCTCTGAGACATGCTGAACCGGTTCGTATTTGTGTATCTGGATGACATTCTAATCTTTTCCCGCTTGTCCCAAGAACATGTCAGCTAAGTCCGCCGCTTCTGGAGAACAAGCTGTATGTGAAGGCGTAGAAATGGGAGTTCCATGTCCCCACGGTGTCCTTTTTGGGCTATGTCGTCTCCGAGGGGCAGGTTCAAATGGACTCCGCCAAGGTCGAGGCGGTCCTAGCCTGGCCTCAACCCACCAACCGCACAGAGCTGCGGCGCTTCCTGGGATTTGCTTATTTCTATTGTCGGTTCATCTGGAACTATGGCATCCAGGCAGCGCTCCTCACAGCTCTCACCTCCCTCAAGTCACCCTTCACCTGGCACCTCCCTCAAGTCACCCTTCACCTGGCACCCCAAGTCACCCTTCACCTGGCACCTCCCCCAAGTCACCCTTCACCTGGCACCTCCCCCAAGTCACCCTTCACCTGGCCTACCGCGGCAGAAGAGGCATTTTTGGCTCTCAAGCGTCGTTTCTCATCTGCTCCCATCTTGGTCCACCCGGACCCGAGCCTACAGTTTGTGGGGGAGGTCAATGCCTCCGATATTGGCATGGGCCCCCATGCCAGTGTTCCCCTCATGACCAGAAGCTCCCCCCCTGTGCCTTTTACTCCCATTGTCTCACCCCTACACAAAGGAACTATGACATCGGCAACAGAGAGTTGTTGGCTGTAAAGCTGGCTTTGGAGGACTGGAGACACTCGTTGGAGGGAGCCGAGCAGCCGTTCATCATTTGGATGGACCACAAGAATCTTGTCTACATCCAGACCGCCAAGCGGTTAAATTCTTCCGTTTCAACTTTATGCGGGCTTATGGTCTGGGATCCAAGAATGCCTGACGCCCGATGCTTTACATCAAAAGAGGACCACTCCAACCCCGAGACCATCCTGCCTGCTTTGTGTATGGTTGCTGCTGTCTCCTGGAGAATTGAGTCCATCATTAGGGAGGCTTAGCACCTCCAACCAGACCCAGGTAACGGCCCTGTCAACTTCCTGTTTGTCTCTGACACCGGCCACTCACAGGTCTTCCAGTGGGGCCACGGCTCCAAGCTCACCTGTCATCCCAGGATGAGCCGCACACTGGCCTTCCTCCGCAGACACTTCTGGTGGCCGACAATGGTGAGTGATACCCGCACGTCTTCCACCCAAGCCCCTTCCAGTCTGCTCCGTCCCCTTCCTGTGGCCCGGCACTCTTGGTCCCACATCTCCCTGGACTTTGTCACCGGGCTACCTCCCTCAGATGGTCACATCGTCATCCTCACCACTGTAGACTGGTTCTCCAAGGCTGCCCACTTCATCCCCCTTTCTAAACTGCTCTCTGCCACGGAGACTGCTGAGCTCCTCATTCTCCAAGTCTTCCGGCTCCATGGTCTACCCTCTGACATCGTCTCTGATCGGGGCATTCTGCACACTCCTCGGCACCTCAGTCAGCCTCACCTCCGGATACCATCCTCAGCCTAACGGACAGTCTGAGCGGGCCAACCAATCACTGGAGACTGCGTTGTGCTGCCTTACCTCTGTCAACCCCACCACTTGGAGCAAGCACTTACCCTGATTGAGTATGCCCACAATTCCCTCCCTTCCTCTGCCTCTGGGCTCTCCCATTTTCACTGTTCCCTGGGCTACCAACCCCCACTGTTCCCTGTACAGGAGGAGGAGGAGGCCGCTGAGCCGGCCGCCCAGGACTTTGTCCGCCGATGTCACCAGGCATGGAGGAGAGCATGTGTGGAGCTCCTCCGCTCCTCCTGCAGGTACCAGCAGCAAGCAGATCGTCACCGTTCCCCAGCTCCACTCTACGCTCTTGGGCAGGAGGTATGGCTTTCTACCAAAGACATTCCCTTACGCACCAAATCCCGTAAACTGTCCCCCAGGTTCATCGAGGTAGGGACCTGCAATACCTGGTCGACTGGAAGGGTTATGACCCAGAGGACAGGTGTTGGGTGCCCCCCAGAGTCCGTAGGAGGGGGGGTACTGTCACACCTGCCCATCCTGCATCCTCCTCTACCCCTGTACCCTAGTGTCTCTGTCTTGGTGTGTGTGTGTGTCTCTGCCTCCCTCTGTTGCAGGTTTGTGGGAGTATCACTGCTCGCCGCCAGACTGCCCCTGCACAACTGACAATCACCACACCATCATCCCCTTTATAAGCCCTTCTCATTGTTGTATCATGTAGTTTGTTTTCCGTCATCCGTAGCCTCTCCCCCTGTATTAGTTCCACTCGTATTTCTCAGTCAGTCAGTTTCCTGTTCCTGTACCTGTTGCCTTGTTTACCCACGTAAAGCCTGTTTGCTGAACTCCTGTCTCCGGCTTGTGTCTGCTCCTGGGTTTACTAATTCAGTATGGAACATTATTATAACATTATTAATTAAAAAAGCGCCTTTCTGGAAACCCAAGGACACTGTACAAGAGAAATCAATACAATAAAACAGTAGAAGCAGTACAATAGAACATTACAATAAATAACAGCAACGAAAGAAAGGAAGTTTAGTCAAGTTAATATTCTGCAATTGTGATTTGAATTACGACACAATAAATATTTTCCTTGTTACAAGGCTTAAAGCACAGATTTGTTGGTCTATTATAAATAGATCATACCAGTATTATTATGACCTGAAAAGCCTCTGAGTCTGTTTTCTAAAGTGTATCTACTGTAACTGAATGAAGTACACAGTGGTCATTGGTCACAGCACAAAGGGAGTTTGCTTTATGGCACAAAACAGGGACAGTTTTACTTTGCACATAATACACAACTTGATTCCAGTACCATTGTTCTACTTAGTTCCAACTTCACGTTGGCTTCAGAATGCATATTCACTGTTATTTGCTGTTATTGGGTTTTAAATGCATATAGAGTGGCGCCAAGGAGAAGCAGGGAGGGGGACAACTAGCAACATCCATTTTGGACAGGAAGCACTAGGGTTTATGGGAATGGATTCATGTGGTCTTAATTTTTTTGAGAAATTG
The DNA here is from genome assembly GCA_900660315.1 of Diretmoides pauciradiatus. Lineage (NCBI taxonomy): Eukaryota > Metazoa > Chordata > Actinopteri > Trachichthyiformes > Diretmidae > Diretmoides > Diretmoides pauciradiatus. The sequence goes on along the minus strand of CABFOS010047674.1, from coordinate 6,989 downwards.
CTACATGTATAATCTTAATGTCTTGCAAACTTTATCAGCTGACGTTGGATTGCACTCTTACCAGTTTCTTGGGGCTTTTCTTCATACAACTCTGCTTTTGTTTGAAGCACTGGAATAAGTTGGATTTGTTGTTTCGTGTTCTCACAACTGGCTGACATTTTTTTGCATAGTAGTGGAGTTTGTAACAAATCTGCTCTCCCGAATCCAAAATACTGCCAAACAACTGACGTTGAACTGTCGGGACCAAGTCATCCTCATGTTGAAGAACTTCGTCCTCTTCAATGGCATTTCATTTCAGTTGGCTTGCTTCTCATCCAGTCCCCACTATGCGGCTATCCACTCACTCTGCCTGTCTGGCTTCTGATTGATCAAGAACTGGTAAGGAGGCCTCGTAATTGGCCAACAAGTCAACAACACCTGTGCATGTGCCTAGTGCATGGACACTGCAGTGTGGGACTCTGCAACAGACACAAGTTTAGTTCATTTGTAGTGTGTGAAAGAGAATAATTGTGAAAACATCATCACCCGCATGCGTTTACAAGCTGACATTTCAATCTGAGTTAAACGGTGCAGCCCTACTACATGGCCCTTATATTCTCTGTACTCTCATATCTCACATGTGAACTTCTTTCAGCATCTGATTGTTTCAACTAGGGATGTCAATTTGAATACATTTCCTTAATCGATAATCGACAACGTTAACTATCAATTAATCGACCAAAAATGATAAAATTTTGCCAATGACAGAAAATAGACTAAATGTGTGTTTTTTAATCAAATCTTTATTGTCACACCGACATATTGATTATGGGCTGGTTTTATAAACAGACGTTGCTGACGGATGATGACATCGTTCATAGGACCAACCCTAATTAATATTTTTAATCGATTGGCTGCTAATGTTAGATCGATCAAATTCTTAACGATCATTAATCGATCATCGATTAATCATTAACATCCCTAGTTTCAACAAGTGTAGTAGCTTAGCTCAGTTGTTGTACAGGCTAGTATTAGTGTATTCACTGGTATGATAGACCACTTTGTTCCTCCTCTCCCGCAGACAGTCCTGCGGATTTGGGATTGCCTCTTCTACGAGGGTTCTAAAATCCTGTTCCGTGTAGCGCTGACACTGATCCACCACAACCAGGCGCTGATACGTCAGGCCCAGTCGCTGCCGGACGTCTGCCAGAACTTCAAGCAGATCACACGTGGACCATTTGTTGATGAATGCCACACTTTCATGCAGGTTTAAAGAGAATATTCTATCATATCTAGTTAAAGGATAACTTTGGTATTTTTCAACCTGGACCCTATTTTTACGTGACTCATGGGAACAAGAATTTTTGAAATTGGTCCAGTATTGACCGAGTCCGTAGCTGCTGCTAGCGCTTAGCTTAGCTTTGTATGTCCTCTAAAAGCGTTTGTTTTTTTTGCCACTGACAGGCTCCGATTGTTATAAATGTCTGACAGGATCCCGACAGAGAAATAAAACGTTTTTCTTTTGTGAGGAGTGAGACCTCTTGTTGCAGCTAGACCTTTGTTGGATAGGGACACGCTGTTGTTGTGGCTACTTGTGCTACAAGTGGATGCTAACACAATAACAACAGACCAGATCAAGCGAAAGGTAAAGAACCAATTTCAAACATTCTTGTTCCCATGAGTCACGCAGACACACGGCCATGGGAAAATAGGATTCAGGTTGAAAAATACCGAAGTTATCCTTTAAGACACAGTGCCATCTCATTGGAGGAAGATCAATGAGGGTAAAAAAAGGTCACTCACTTGTCATTTGCTCTGTAATCCTGTAATCCTTCTGTTTCTTGCCATTCCCAGAAAATCTTTGCTGAACCAGGAAGTCTTTCCATGGCAACCGTAACTAAGCTCCGGGCAACGTGTCAAGCCCGCTTCACCGCAGAAGAGTTCTGACCCCTGACTAACAGCCTGTCACTAAAACCCACCACGCATTCCAGGGCTGAGTCCCATTACTCCATTGTTGTCTCCTTTATTCACTCCTGGGGCCGGTTGCACAAAGCACCTTACGTTAAGGTTTTGCTTAAAGTCCGAGGTAAGGTTTCCTTCAAATAAAATCAGTTGCACAAAACACCCTTAAGTCTTCTCCTTAAAGTGTTCAAGGTTTTCTCCTTATCTTGGTCTTATACTTAAGGAAATCCTTAAAGTTTGTTAAACCGTTGCACAAAAGACCTTAGCAACCAAAGTAGGGAAAACAATTTAAGGTACTTCTGACTGTATCTTAACTGCAACATGACTGAGTTTATGTTGATAAATGGTCTCTGGAAACCTTTAAGGGATTCTGTGTAACACTCTTAAATAAGTTCCTCAGCGAAGGAGAAACTAAACCTTAAGTGTCGTACTTAAGAGGAAAACTGAAGGTGCTTTGTGCAACCGGCCCCTGGTCTTTATTAGTGACCTCAGGAGGGTGAGAGGGATGATCCATAAACTCCCAATACCTCATTTGCACCTTTTTTTATTTTTCCTTTAGTGTTAAGATTGTTTAAAACTGACTTAATTGTCATAGAGATTGCTGCATTCAGTGTGTTTCTTAAACACACATTGAGACAATCGGACAGTTTGAGTGTAAACACTGTATATATATATATATATATATTGTATAACTACGATACACTTAGCAATGTCTTCTACATGAGCTGAAGATTTGCTTTTGAAATTGACACATTGACAGTGTTGGTCTTAAGTGATTTTTGGGCACTTTGCTCCTGTGACAGTGAGCGTCACAGCAGAGATGGAGCTTGGCAGCGTATCGCCAGGTTGATGACGTTGCATCTGTGTTGAAGCACAGCTGATAGGTTCCTAATTACTGTATTTCAAGCTATTCTTTCAAGGGGGATCGTCATACATATTACAAATAACTAATTCTTAGCATGAATAAATGGACAGCTGTAAGATGTGAGATAGACCTAATGGAGCACTACATGTTAGGGTTTGGTGATGTTGACCACATTGATGACGAACGATGTCCACGCTGAAACATCACGAGGGGGGGGGGGTTGGATGATAATAGTAACAACATTTGTTGTTCATTTGTTGTTCTCAGGCCTTTAATTCCTTTTGCACAAAACACTTGCTCATCAAAGATGGGAAATTCTATCAAATTGTTTAAACCAATATGAATATTACCATCCATCCATCCATCCATTATCTACCGCTGAATCCTCCACCGAGGGTCGCGGGGGGCGCTGGAGCCTATCCCAGCTGTCATAGAGCGAAGGCAGGGTACACCCTGGACTGGACGCCAGTCAGTCGCAGGGCTAACACAGAGACAGACAATTCACACCATTCACACTCACACTCACACCTATGGGCAATTTTGGACTCCCCAATTCACCTTGCCCCAAATCTGCATGTCTTTGGACGGTGGGAGGAAACCGGAGTACCCGGAGAAAACCCACGCAGGCAGGGGGAGAACATGCAAACTCCACACAGAAAGTCCCCACGGCCCAACCGGGAGTCGAACCCGGGGCCTTCTTGCTGTGAGGCGACAGTGCTAACCACTACACCACCGTGCCGCCCGTGAATATTACTTGCATAAAAATTGGAATCGAATAATATAAATTACCAATCATTCATTTGATCTCTCCGAGAGACAGCGCATAGGCCGACTGATGGACGATGGCATCGTTCATGGGACCAACCCTACACGTTCAAATTATGACTTGGTGCTTCAGAATAACATTTCAAATCTGCTGTAGTTGTTGCTCTGTGGGGTTTGTTCAGGCGTTGGAGCTTGTAGGTTCTTAGTGGTTACTGCAGTGTGATTGATTTGGCTTGGAAGGGTCAAGTGTCCAGTCAAGTGCACTATGGTGAAATGAGCACAATTAAACGCGCTGCTTTTTCAATAATAGTGTGAGCTGTTTACTCTGCGTGTGGGTTGGGTTTCTTGACAGTATCGTAGCACTCATATCAGATTTTGTTGTATGGGACAAAAATAACCTCGGTGTTGATATCAGTTTTGAATCCCATGCATGAGTATCCTGTGAAATGTACACGTGGTTAAATAGCTCTTAGGAAAGAGCCACGCTTATCTGGCACAAATGGGAACATTTCTTTTACTTTTCTTTATAAATTACAATCTATATTAACTACTTTTGGAAGAAATAACAGAAAATGAATGCTGGACTTAAGTTTTTTATTGTCTTCAGTAAGATGCATAATAGAAAACGAGATCAAGCATTTTCTATAAAAATAAAAGATCAAATCACTACTCATATTAACATTGTTGGAGGGGGGGTAGAAAGCAAAAATTCACACAGCCTCTGAAGAAAATTAATACTAGTCCTGCATCTGTTTATTTTCCTGTTAAATAAACTAGCAATGCAGCTCTGATCACTACACACGTCTCCACATAGCAGCAACCCAGATGCTATAATCACCACCTGCTCCGAGTAGTTCAACTAAAATGCCTCCATACATCTCTGGCAAAGTTGTTCAGGCTTCTATCGTTTTCTACTGCAGAGGAACGTGATAGAGGACGAGACATTCAGAGCATTCCCTTTTCATACAGTCATTGGGCCTTGTAGGTAATCTCACCGTCACATTTTCTCAAATGTGAAATTGGTTTTCTACGTCATTCTAACTTTAAAAGAAATCTTAAATTTAAGCTGATGATTCTTGCAATCTTTTTAAACCAAATCTAGTCAGTTTGAACTCACAAAGACCACTGACTTGACAGCAGACAAGCCGTGATTTTCACTCTTGGAAGCCTTGATTATGGACCTTCGTTCAACAGTACATTTGACTGCAGCTGAACAGCAACGTATAATGAACAAAACATATTTTAAGGTGGGACAGGGTTGATAGAGACACAGTTTGATGGAGTACGTCTCTAAAATGTACCATTCAGGCCAGTAATGGTAACGTATAACCCTGCCCGTCTGCCTCTTATCTATATAATGTAATATAGGAAATAACACAACTACAAAAATAGAAATTCAGTTAAACCAAGCGGAAGAAGATATTCAGCCTAAACAAGAACAGTACAGGGCAGAATAGAGCCAAATAGATGACACTTGTACTAAGCTTCAGCAAATTTGAGAGTTGGATCTATCCTGGGTGAAGACTCGCGTCAGATGTTCTATCTAAAAACTACGTTTGACTGAACTGTGGTGAACTATCAGGTTCTGGGCTTCTCTTCATCATCCGTGGACAGTAAGTCAAAGAAAAAATATTCAGAGGTCACATAGGCAATGCAAAAAAAACACCCACGCACAAACAAAAGCACACGCAGCAGAGTAACAATTGCTTTCATTCACTCATGCATGCACCCACACAGTCTATTACTCGTGCACACACACACACACACTGGTTCATCTCGACACCATTCATCCAGTCAGGTTCCATGAGGTGCGTTCAGATGGTCTGGTATCCAGCGTGGCTCCTCTTCCTGCCTATCAGGTAGGCGATGAGGACGATGAGCACCAGGCCGGCCAGAGCTGCTCCCACAATGATGGGGATCAACATCTGGTCCTGGTCCATCTGACATTCCTCCGCTGGAGACGCGGGGAAGCAGAAAAGATGTTTTGTGTTATGTAAAGTGTTGTTTTTTGGCTCTACATTCTCATTTTCATTTTCATTCATTCGTTATTTTAATTCACATCCTGCAGCAGTCCAGTGCAACCGTAGTTTTCAGTTGGATTTGAACCGGTGACCTTCCGGTAACAACGCTGCGTGCCCCTAACCTTTATAACTTCGGTATTTTTCAACCTGGACCCTATTTTCCTCATAGTCATATGTCTACGTGACTCGTGGTAACAAGAATTTTTGAAATTAGTCTAGTATTGAGCGAGGCCGTAGCTGCTAGCGGTTAGCGCTTAGCTTAGCGAATCCGTCTGGAACTCGAGGCTTCAGGGCAAGTGCATAGTCCTCTAAAAGCGTGTTTTTTTTTGCCAGTGACAGGCTCTGATTGTTGTTATAAGTGTCTGACAGGATTCCGACAGAGAAATAAAACGTTTTTCTTTACCTTTCGCTTGATCCGGTCTGTTTTTATTGTGTTAGCATCCATGTGTAGCATAAGTAGCCACAACAACAGCGTGTCCCTATCCAACAAAGGTCTAGCTGCAACAAGAGGTCTCACTCCACGAAAGAAATTTTATTTATTTCTCTGTCGGGATCCTGTCAAAGTCAAACACTCCAATTGTTGTTATAAGGATCCCGACAGAAATAAAATATTTTTCTTTACCTTATAACACTAACACTTATAATAACAACAATCAGAGCCTGACAAGCTTCATTTCCACCAACGGGAACCTGGTGCTGGTGCCGGTTCGGAGCTGGTTCAACCTGCGAACCTTCAAATAATCAGTTTGCTTTTCCACAGACCAGAGACACGTCACTATGTCATTGTTTACATCTGGACATGTCACCTCCCACTCATCTGTCCCGGAGATACGAGGCTACTACTTGCAGCCGTATTGAATTAATATGCCCATAAAACATTTTTTTTTCCAGCGAATATCTTAGTTTAAACAATATTGAGTGATCCATGTATTTGTTGTGTTGATATGTGCAACAGTTATTCAGTTTGTGAAATCACGATGTCTAGGAAGTGTCGGCTCAAGTTGTCTGCTGAGCCCCTGATGGAAGCTGGTTGTGATTGGTCGCGATAATCGATAGTCCCGCCCCCAGCCGCTTACGTAAGCTGTTCTCAGTTCTAGCCCAGCTCCGAGTTGGTGCCGCTCTGGAACCAGTTCTCCTGGCCGAGAACCGGTTCTTTTGCTGTCGAAAAGCAAAGAACTGGTTCTAGATTGAGCACCGGCTCCAAACCGGCTCTCGTTTCCCCTTGGTGGAAAAGAGGCCTCAGTGGCATATATGTAGGTTCGCACTTGCCCCGAAGCCTCACGTTTCAGACAGATTCGCTAAGCTAACCGCTAGCAGCTACGGGCTCGGTCAATACAGGACCAATTTCAAAAATTCTTGTTCCCACGAGTCATGTAGACACACAGCCATGGAAAAAT
>CABFOS010047501.1:4954-23515 GCA_900660315.1 Diretmoides pauciradiatus | reverse complement strand
GCATCTACGGATCACCCCCAAAATTTAATCACTTGTTCCTGGTCCCATGGCAGACATTTCCTGAAAGTTTCATCCAAATCCGTCCATAACTTTTTGCGCAATGTTGCTAACTAACAGACAAACAGACAGACAAACATAACCTCTCGTCCTGCGCTGTCGCTGGGGCGGAGGTAATGAAAACATAACCTCTCGTCCTGCGCTTCTCTGGGGCGGAGGTAATGAAAACATAACCTCTCGTCCTGCGCTGTCGCTGGGGCGGAGGTAATGCAAACATAACCTCTCATCCTGCGCTGTCGCTGGGGCGGAGGTAATGAAAACATAACCTCTCGTCCGGCGCTGTCGCTGGGGCGGAGGTAATAAAGTGCCTCTTCAACTTATTGAGGAGAAGAGGCTTAAACTCCTTTCACGCACAAATCCTGGGATTTACATGGATGATTGAACACGGGTCATTCCCAAGTCGTCACCATTCACCGTATCGCCGGTGTCATTACCGTAGTGCCGGTGTTATTGCCGTATTGCCGGGGTTATTGCCGTATCGCCGGTGTTATTACCGTATCGCCGGTGTTATTGCCGTATTGCCGGTGTTATTACCGTATTGCCGGTGTTATTACCGTATTGCCGGTGTTATTACCGTATTGCCGGTGTTATTACCGTATCGCCGGTGTTATTACCGTATTGCCGGTGTTATTACCGTATTGCCGGTGTTATTACCGTATCGCCGGTGTTATTGCCGTATCGCCGGTGTTATTACCGTATCGCCGGTGTTATTACCGTATTGCCGGTGTTATTACCGTATTGCCGGTGTTATTGCCGTATTGCCGGTGTTATTACCGTATCGCCGGTGTTATTGCCGTATTGCCGGTGTTATTACCGTATTGCCGGTGTTATTGCCGTATCGCCGGTGTTATTGCCGTATCGCCGGTGTTATTCTTTTTTTGTTCTTTTTTTGTTCTTTTTTATGTTATTTGTACCATCTAATTGCCGATTAGATGGTACAAATGTTTTGGATAAAATGGTAGAGTAAACATGTTGTTGTTCATCATCTAAATGATTCTGTTCCCTCGGTACAGGCCGCCCTGGACCTCCCTCCGCTCCCATTAAGTTTGAGGAGATCGGAGCTGAAAAGATCACCCTCTCCTGGCTGCCTCCAAAAGATGACGGTGGCTCTAAGGTCACTAACTATGTCATCTGGAGGCGCGTGGCCAACAGGAATACTTGGGTTAATGTAACCAACGAACCCAAGGACAGGATCTGGACAGTGGATCGTCTGATGGAGGGACACGAGTATGTGTTCCGCGTCATGGCTCAGAACAAGTATGGAGTGGGAGAACCTCTGGACAGCGCGCCTGAGGTGGCCAGAAACATCTACAGTAAGTGTGAATTGACTCATGTACCCAAGTTATGGAATTTATATTACTGAAGTTGTATTTGAATGATGACATGGTATTTGTATTAATTTTGTTAATTATGTGAAACTCATACTATGACCCTCTGACCTGTGAAACCTGGTGTAGATACTGTGCTATTAAAGGTAAGTTGCGGTATTCATATCTACTCCCATTGTGTCCATTCTTCTCCAGCTGTGCCTGGCCAGTGTGAGAAGCCAACTATTTCCGCTGTTACCATGGATTCCATGACTGTCAACTGGGAGGAGCCAGAGAATGATGGCGGCACCCCGATCACCGGCTATTGGCTGGAGCGCAAGGAGACCACGTCTAAGCGCTGGGTCCGTGTGACCCGTGACCCGATCCGTCCCATGACCCTTTCAATGTCCCATGTGGTGACTGGACTCATTGAAGGCTCCCTGTACCTGTTGAGAGTCACAGCTATCAACGCTGCTGGTCCTGGACCTGCCAGTGTTCCCACAGACCCCACCGTCGCCAGAGATCCCATCTGTAAGGATATAGCAAAAGTTAGATACTGATAATACTTAAGCTGAGCTTTGATACTGATGTCAAACATTCACTCAGCTTACCAATACCATACGTTAGCTTAGCTTTGGTAATGATACTGAAGGCCGTTAGTGAACATCATAATAAGGGAAAGCTCAAAAAATATCTTCCACATTTTCCTGCGTAAATTCTCTATGAGTTTAGCAAAGCATCAACTAGGCCAGGACACTAACCAGCTCTTATCCCCACCTGCAGCTCCCCCTGCCCCTCCTACTCCTAAGGTGTCCGACTGGACCAAGTCAACAGTGGACCTGGAATGGATCCCTCCTTTGAAGGACGGAGGCTCTAAGATCCTTGGCTACTGGGTGGAGTACAAGGAGGAGGGCACTGAGGCCTGGGTCAAGGTAAGGACAAATGGACAGGGGTGACCTGAAACATCGTAGACAACACGGTTGTGTTACCCCAAGGCTCCACCAGTCACGCACGCGTCGCGTTGGATCAAGCTAAGAAGAAAAATGGGTTTCCAAACATATTCTTTGATGGAGACTCTAGCACTAAAGTTAATAAATACCTGAGAAGCTCTTTCCATTTTTGTATGTGCAGTCGTCCATCTTGATTGGTCTTCCTTGCAGACTCCTAATGTGTATTTGCTGTTTGCAGGCTAAGGAGACTGAAATCAGAGGCACCAGGTTTGTGATCGCTGGTCTGAAGACTGGAGGACACTACAGGTTCAGAGTGATTGCCTTCAACGCTGCTGGAAACAGCGAACCAGGGGAGGTTCCTGAGGCTCTGGAGGTCAACGACAGAATCAGTGAGTTGCTTTTACTTCTTTTCATAACACTGATGAAGATTTGTGTATTTTGTTCCTGCTGTATATCAAATTAGGACATTCTCCCAGAAACAGGATATATAGCATGTGATTAAATAACATAATTATCATATACACATCCTCTGTGAAGTTTGGCCCACAATGAATAGTATTTATTAAGCCTGATCAATAAAAATACTGTAGCTATTCTAAAAGGAATCCTTAATAAACTGTTTGTCCTTCCCACAGTTGCTCCTGCGGTGGACCTGGATGCCTCGGTGAAGGAGAGGATGGTGGTCCACGCTGGCGGAGTGATCCGTATCATCGCCTATGTGTCCGGCCAGCCAGCCCCCGAGGTCACCTGGAGCAGAGACGGAGCAGCGTTGCCTCCCGAGGCCACGGTGGAGACAACCGCCATCAGCTCGTCTCTGGTCATCAAACCCTGCACCAGAAGGCACCAGGGAGTCTACACCCTGACTGCCAAGAATGTGGGAGGAGAGATGAAGAAGAACATCACTGTTGAAGTTCTGGGTGAGGGATTCCTTTCGTTAGCGGCCTGATATCAGGATGTTTGAGTTGGGCGGTGTTGTAGAATGTGAAGGGTAATATTCTAAAATTATTACTCTTTTATACTTTCATTTTTTATTGAAGTTTTCCAATATGTAAACAAACAAAAAACAAAACCATACATGCAGAAAAGGAAAAAGTAAGTAAGTATAAAAAAATAAAAACATAGAAAAAAAGCAGAAAAATAAATAAATATAAATAGAAAAATTAAAAAGTCTAAATAAATAATGTTAATAATAATAATTGGGGGGGAAGCGGAAGAGAGTAAAATAAAATATGAGAGAAAAAAAAGGAAAGAAGAAGCAACAATCAAGTAAGGAAAAAACAGAGACATATGGGGTTTCTCAATTCTCTACCTCCGTCTCAGTCTTTCTCAAAATTATTACTCAACTTCCTTTTAGTCTAAATCAATCTGACTCAATATTGTTTGAGTACATATGACAATGGGCGTTGAAGCTCCTCTGAGGGAAGACCCCTAACACCTGCTCTGTTCTGCCTCAGGTGTTCCTGGGCCTGTGGGCATCCCCTTCATGGCCGAGAGCCTGACCAGTGACTCCTGCAAGCTTAACTGGCACTTCCCCGACGACGACGGTGGCTCTGCCATCACCAACTATGTCATTCAAAAGCGTGAGGTTGAGCGTAAGGCCTGGACCTCCTTGTCCTACACCGTCAACAGACATAGTGCTGTGGCTCATGGGCTGACCTTGGGCATGGCCTACTTCTTCAGAGTGGCCGCTGAGAACTCCATTGGTGTGGGACCCTTCATTGAGACTGCTGCTGAGGTCGTAATCAAGGATCCAATCAGTAAGTCTAACACGCAGCAGAATTATTATTACCTACAATCTGAAAACTAAATACATAAACATCCTTGAAGATAAATAACCAGGGTTTGTGCTCCTCTAGCTGTGCCTGACCGTCCTGAAGAGTTGGAGGTCATCGCCATCACCAAGGACTGCATCACTGTCACCTGGAAGCCGCCCAAGTACGACGGTGGCTCCGAGGTCACCATGTATATCCTTGAAGCACGTATGATCGGCAAGGATAAGTTCAACAGATTGACCAAGGAGAAGTTGATGGAGAGAAGGTTCACCTATGATGGTCTGAGGGAGGGAGACACCTATCAGTTCAGGGTCATAGCTGTCAATGATATGGGACCCAGCAAGCCTTCGTTCTGCACCAAGCCCATCACCTGCAAAAACGAACTGGGTAAGGACTTCCAACTATGTTAAACAGTTCAATGCCACACATTTCTGTCTTCCTGTATTTTACTCCACAAGAATTATAATTAAAGAGGTTCTGTATTGTAGATAGAACATTGAATCCTATATAGTATCACTCCTGACTTCAGCTTCCTTCTCTGTGCTCCAGAACCCCCAACCATCGAGCTAGACTTCCGTGATAAGATCATCATCCGTGTGGGTGATAGTACCCTGCTTCAGGGCCGCTACACCGGCAAACCCGCTCCCTCCATCATGTGGTACAAAGATGACGAGGAGCTGAAGGCCGACAAGCATGTGATGTTTAAGAATACTCTCACCACCATGTCCATGGGGCTGATGAAGGCCGAGCGCGAGCACAGTGGAAGATATGTGGTGGTGGTGGAGAACAGCACCGGATCCAGAAAGGGAGTCTGCAACATAACTGTTGTCGGTACGCCACCAGATCTCAGGCTCGATATGGCAGACAGGAACTTATCCCTTCCTAGAGATGTACTATCGTACAAGTATCGTTTTAATTTCAATGTCATTGAGAGTTGGCCAACAGAATTTCAGATCCAAAATTGCAGACTGAATTGCTAATGGAAACACCTGTTTTCACCAGTTTAAACTAAAGAATTGAACTCAAAATGCCTTTGGTTTTACCCCGCAGACCGTCCTACTCCTCCCGTGGGCCCGGTGGTCTTTGAGGAGGTGCACAGGGAGTACATGGTGATCTCCTGGAAACCTCCACTGGACAGCGGGGGAACCGAGGTCTCCAACTACATCATTGAGAAGAGAGATATCAACAGAGACATGTGGACGACTGTCACGTCTGCCTCCTCCAAGACCACATGCAAGGTGGGTCCAAGCAATGTGCAGATTCTAATCAGGCTGACTGTAGTGTCCCGGCCGACTGTAGTGTCCCGGGCGATTGTAGTGCCCGGGCCGACTGTAGTGCCCAGGCCGACTGTAGTGTCCAGGCCGACTGTAGTGCCCAGGCCGACTGTAGTGCCCAGGCCGACTGTAGTGCCCAGGCCGACTGTAGTGCCCAGGCCGACTGTAGTGCCCAGGCCGACTGTAGTGTCCAGGCCGACTGTAGTGTCCAGGCCGACTGTAGTGCCCAGGCCGACTGTAGTGCCCAGGCCGACTGTAGTGTCCAGGCCGACTGTAGTGTCCAGGCCGACTGTAGTGTCCAGAGCGACTGTAGTGTCCAGACCGACTGTAGTGTCCAGGCCGACTGTAGTGTCCAGGCCGACTGTAGTGTCCAGGCCGACTGTAGTGTCCAGGCCGACTGTAGTGCCCAGGCCGACTGTAGTGCCCAGGCCGACTGTAGTGCCCAGGCCGACTGTAGTGTCCAGGCCGACTGTAGTGTCCAGGCCGACTGTAGTGTCCAGGCCGACTGTAGTGTCCAGGCCGACTGTAGTGTCCAGACCGACTGTAGTGTCCAGGCCGACTGTAGTGCCCAGGCCGACTGTAGTGTCCAGGCCAGATGGAAAAGAATAAATGGTTTTAGTATAGAGACATATAAGTTATTTAAAACTCTATAATAATGTTTGTGTTGCTGTTTGTCCCCAGATCCCCAAGCTGACGGAGGGCAGGGAGTACATCATGAGGATTTCTGCTGAGAACATGTACGGTATCAGCGACCCTCTGGAGTCAGAGGAGATGAGAGCCAAGGATCTCTTCAGTACGTTCTACTGCACACTCCTGACTCACTCTGACTCCTGACTCACTCTGCCTCACTCTGCCTCACTCTGACTCCTGACTCACTCTGACTCCTGACTCACTCTGCCTTCTCTAGTCCAATAAGAAGTTATATATTTATATCTTGGATCACCGTTTTCTACTATTTCAGCTACTTGTCACATAAGCATTTTCAGTGCATGTTCTACTGTGACTGTCCTCTGTAGGAGTTTATGTTCTACTGTGACTGTCCTCTGTAGGAGTTCATGTTCTACTGTGACTGTCCTCTGTAGGAGTTCATGTTCTATTGTGACTGTCCTCTGCAGGAGTTCCTGAGGCCCCTGACATGCCCATTGTCAGAGAGGTGTATGCCACCAATGCCCTGGTGTTGTGGAACAGGCCTCGTGATGGTGGTAAGCCCATCATCAACTACATCCTGGAGAAGAAGGAGCCGTCTGCCAAGAGGTGGTCCCGTGCCACCAGAGACCCGCTGTACCCGGCCACCCAGTTCAGGGTGCAGGACCTGGTTGAGGGTTGCCAGTACGAGTTCAGGGTGATGGCTGAGAATGAGCTGGGTACTGGAGACCCCAGTGTCCCATCCAAACCCATCCTGGCTAAAGATCCCATCGGTCAGTGTGTGACACTTTGGACACTTCATCATTGAACCTATATTATTCAGTGTGTGTTGGCTAGTTAGTGTGTTGGCTAGAGGTGTGGAAAAAGTTACTTATGACTTTTGTCCATGACTTATGTTTAGTTTAGATGAATGATTTGTAGTGTTTAAATATCTATTTCCCTCCTCAGTCCCCCCCAGCCCTCCAGTGACCCCTGAGGCCTATGACAAAACCAAGGACACTGTCAGTCTGAAGTGGCAGATGCCCCGCCATGATGGCAAGGGCAGGATCTTTGGTTACCTAGTTGAGTACCAGAAGCCCGGCTCTGTGGAGTGGACGAATGCCAATGAGTCCCCAGAGCAATGCCCCGACCTTCATTACGTTGTGACAGGCCTGACTGAAGGACAGGAGTATCGCTTCAGGATCTACACTGTCAATGCTGCAGGCAAATCCGAGCCTGCCTATGTTAAAGAGAACATCAAGGTCCACGACAGACTGGGTAAGGGTTTAGACGTAACACAGATAGGATGTATCATGAACTGCATCTGACAGATTTTTATATTCAACAATCAATCAAATCAACATTTTCTATATCTGGTAAATTCACATTTCAAATGTATTATCCTGCTTTCCCTCCACAGAGGAGCCAGAGCTGCTACTGGATGCCAACATGTCCCGTGACCACCTGGCCATGCTGGGCACTGACATCACCCTGAGTGCCACCATCAGAGGCATACCGATTCCCACCGTCAGTTGGAAGAAGAATGATGGAGACGCTCCATCTCATGTCACCATTGCCGTCACTGCCACTGGCAGCAAGCTCTTCATTCCCAAGTGTGTCCGACCCGACTCTGGCAACTACACCATCACTGTGGAGAATGCCGCTGGGAAGAAATCAGCCACCGTTGCTGTGCTCGTACTGAGTGAGTGAAACCTCCACCAACACAATATGCAATGTTGTAGTCACTCAAGAGTTACCACAGCAACAAGCTAGAGAATCAAAGCACAATTTGATACTGAAACTAATGTCAATAATTTTCAATTAAAATTTTAAAAAGAAACCACAGACATGCGCACTCACTCTATTATTATTATTATTATTCTGAATTGAAAGGGAATTGAGCCCAGACTCCAGTGAAACTCATTGTTCATTTTCTTAAATAAACGAATATGGTTTAGTCTAACCCTTATAAACCATGTGTGTTTCCACCAGACAAGCCTTCTCCTCCCAGAGACCTGGTGATTTCCGAGGTGACCAGTGAGTCTGCCTACCTCACTTGGAAGGCTCCAGAGGACAACGGCGGCGCCATCATCTCCCACTATTTGGTGGAGAAGAAGGATGTGGCTGCTGCAAATTGGGTGCCCGTCTCTGCATCCAATAAGAAGCTGAGTCTGATGGCCATGTATCTGATGGAAGGCATCCAGTACATGTTCAGAGTGGCTGCTGAAAACCAGTTTGGCAAGAGCGACTACGTGGCAACCAAGACACCCATCAAGGCTATTGATCCTCTCTGTGAGTACTCCTGAGGATATCTAGCTTACTGCCTTTTGAATAAGAAGAGGAAGAAATGTGTATAATACGTGTTCTTTAACTTAACTAATTAATTAACTAGTTAACAATTAAAATGAAATTACTTTAACACTAAATAGCAATGTTAGAAATTTAACCTCCAATCATTAATTACTACATTTTCTTCACCTGAAACTTTCAGATCCTCCCGGCCCACCCAAGAACTTGCACCACACTGATGCAGACAAGACGGAGGTGTGGTTGGAATGGGAGTGGCCTGACCGCACTGGAGGAAGTGAAATCACCGGCTTCATCGTTGAGCACCAGGAAGAGGGCCAGACTGACTGGGTCACGTTTAAGACCGTTTCTAATAACCACTCGCACGTCACTGGCCTGGTGGAAGGCAAGACCTACCGCTTCAGGGTTAAGGCTCAGAATGCCATCGGCGTGAGCCGTCCTGACACCACCATTCCTGTCACCTGCCAGGAGAAGACATGTAAGACACAGGGTTCCCATGCCCTGCTTTCTTATTTCTGTCTTTGCTTTAGTTAGTATATTCATGATTTTCTGTTATATCTTGAAATATGCTCTAAATTCAATATCATTCAAAATATGGGTAATTGCATATTGTATGTCTAATATAGTTGTCCTTCTGCACTCTTTCTAGTACCACCAACTATTGAAGTTGACGTGAAGCTTATTGAGGGTCTTGTTGTCAAAGCTGGCAGCATTATTGTCCTCCCAGCCAAGATGACTGGCATCCCTGTTCCCACCGCCAAGTGGATGAGCGACGGCAAGGAGATTGTGTCCGAAGGCCGCTATAAAATTGAGTCTGCTGAAACCTCCACAATCCTCAGTATCCCTGAATGTGTGAGAGGAGACACTGGAGAGTACATCCTCACTGTGTCAAACCCAACAGGCAGCAAGACTGTTGCCCTGCATGTCACTGTGTTGGATGTTCCTGGTGCACCCATCGGACCCATCAATATCTTGGAAGTCACCCCCGACCACATGATAATCCAGTGGAGGGCACCCAAGGATGATGGCGGCACGCCCGTCACAAACTATGTGGTGGAGAAGAAGGATGTGAAGAAACCATGGGAGCCCTGGTCTGTTGTCAGCTCCAGCGGCACCAGCAGCAAGGCAAAGGTGTCCAGGCTGGAGAAAGGTCGTGAGTACATTGTCCGTGTCCGTGCTGAGAACAAGATTGGCATCGGAGCTGGTCTTGAAAGTGCTCCCACAATTGCCAAGCACATGTTCATTCCTCCTAGTGCACCAGGCCCGCCTGAGTGCTCTGACATCACAGAGAATGCTGTGACACTGGACTGGACTTTGCCTGAAAGTGACGGAGGCAGCCCCATCAGTGGCTATGTGATTGAGCGCAGAGAGATGACAGGCAAGTGGATCCGTGTCAACAAGACTCCTGTGCTGGACCTCAGATACAGAGTCTCAGGGCTATTTGAAGGCAACAGCTATGAGTTCAGGGTGTTCGCTGAGAACATTGCTGGCATCAGCGAGCCTTCTCCCATCTCTGACCCCATGAAGGCGACCCGCGCCCTCAGCAAACCCGGCCCCCCTGGCAGTCCCAAGCTCAAGGACTGGAGCAAGTCCTACGCCGACATCTGCTGGATCAAGCCAACCAGAGATGGCGGCAGTCCAATCCTGGGCTATGTGGTTGAGGCACAGAAGTCAGGCAGTGCCCAGTGGGATAGAATCAACAAGGACCTCATCAAGATATGTGCCTACAGAGTACCAGGCCTCATTGAGGGAATAGAGTACAGACTCCGCATCAGAGCCACCAACAAGATCGGAGATAGTGAACCCAGGGAACTTACAGAGACCATCCTGGCCAAGGACATCCTGGTTCCCCCAGATGTCGTTGTCGACATGTCGTGCCGCGACTCTCTGACCGTCAGGGCAGGCCAGATCATCAGCTTGATCACCAGGGTGAAGGGCAGACCTGATCCAGAGATCACATGGACTAAGGATGCCAGAGCCCTGGGCAGAGACAAGCGCACTGAGATTAACAACAACTACCCTCTATGTGAGCTGGTCATCTCTGACGCAGTCAGGTCAGACTATGGTAAATATGCCATTCTCGCCAAGAACAGCAGCGGACAGGCACAGGCCACCATAATTGTCAATGTGCTAGACACTCCGGGGGCTTGCCAGAACCTGAAGGTGGCCTACGCAACCAAGAATTCTTGCATGGTGTCCTGGGAGAACCCTGAGGATAATGGAGGCACTGAGATTACTCAGTATGTCATTGAGTGCCGTCAGCCCAGCCAAAGAGGATGGACTGTGGTTTCTAACGACTGCACCAAGCGCCAAATGAAGGCTCCTCTCACTGAGGGCTGTGAGTACTTCTTCCGTGTGAGTGCAGAGAATAAGATTGGAGCTGGTCCACCCACTGAGACCAAGACAGCTGTGCTGGCAGTTGATCCCATTGAGAAGCCTGGCGAACCCACTGATTTCCATATCTCTGAGATTGGAAAGACCTTCTGCTTCCTCAAGTGGAAGAAGCCAGACTATGACGGAGGTAGCCGTAACCTGGCTTACCATGTTGAGAAGAAGCCAAAGGACGCTGAGGACTGGGAGAGGCTGCACAAGGGAGCCATCAAGGAGATGTACTTCATGGCTGACAGGTGCATTGAAAATCAGATCTACCAATTCAGGGTTCAGACTAAGAATGAGGGAGGTGAGAGCAATTGGGTGACCACACCTGAGGTCCTAGTTAAGGAGCAGCTGGTGGTGCCTGAGATTAAGATAAAACTGGACGGAACCCTAGTAGTTAAGGCTGGAGACTCCATCCCCATCGAGGCAACAGTCAAGGGAAAGCCCCAGCCTGATGTCAAATGGACAAAGGATGAAAGCGCAGATGAAATCAAGAAGAGCCCCAGGCTTCAGATTGAATCTGGCACTGACTTCTCTAAGCTGCTGCTTACAGGTGCCAGGCGCACTGACAGTGGCAAATACGTTATTACTGGCACTAACAGCGCAGGAACCTGCTCTGCTCATGCAAAGGTCAATGTACTGGACAGACCTGGTCCCATAACGAATCTCAAGGTGTCCGGCATCACCATGGACAGGTGCTGCCTGGACTGGGTAGTCCCTGAGGATGATGGCGGCTGTGAGATCTACAACTACATAATTGAGAAATGTGAAACCAAGAGGGGAGTCTGGTCTGTACACTCCAACGCTGTCATCACCAACAAAGCTACTGTCACTCGCCTTATTGAGGGCAACGAGTATATCTTCAGAGTGCGTGCTGAGAATAAGATGGGCCCTGGCCCTGCAGTGGAAAGTGAGTCCATTCTCGCTGGCACACAGTTCAGTGCACCTGGGGCTCCTGAAGCACCAGAGGTCACCAAGATTGCCAAGCAAGAGATGACTGTGCAGTGGTCAGAGCCTGAGAAAGATGGTGGCAAACCAATCACAGGTTACCTCCTGGAGAAGAGGGAGGAGCATGTCGTCAGGTGGTCTCCTGTCAACAAGGATCCAATCTCTGGAACTCGTCTGACTGTTACCGGACTCCTGCCTCTCCACGACTACCAGTACAGAGTCAAGGCTGTCAATGAAATCGGGGTTGGCAACGCCAGCAAGCCCTCACGTGCCATCACTGCCAAGGATACCGTTGGTATGTGCCCAATCATTACATTTGCATGCATTGTATTTCACAGTGTGTAGTGTTGTGCAAAATTGAAAGTATGTCAACTATATAATCTATTCATCATATCACTTTTTGATAGCAATTGTATTTCGTTATAGTATTGCCTAAGCAAAAAACCATGACCGCATACTCTCACACTACTTCATCTTCATACAGAGCCTCCCGCACCTCCTACCAATATGAAGGTTTTGGACAGCAGCAAGTCCACCATCACCCTTGGCTGGACCAAGCCTGTATCTGATGGCGGAGCTCCTCTCATTGGCTATGTGGTGGAGATTAGGGGGAAAGCAACTGGCAAGAAAGGAGATGAGGGTTGGAAGAGGTGCAACGTGGCAGCTCAGCTGGTCGTGTGTGAGTTCACCGTCAGCAGCCTGGACGAGAAGCTGGAATACGAATTCCGAGTGTCAGCTCAGAACCAGGTGGGCATGAGCCTGCCCTGTGACCTGGAGGGAGCTGTGATGCCCAGGGAGATCCTAGGTGAGGACTTGATCATAGCGGAGCTCTATTACATACTGTACATAACAACAAAACATTACTATACAGTTTGTTTATATGGGATCCAATATTTGAATTTATTTTATTGATTTCAAAAGACAGTTTGAGATTTGCATCTGAGCACAATGTTATTGTTACAGTAGGATAATGCCTTGTCATATAGAGGTATTCCTTCCTTGTAGTAACAAGCTGGTGCCTGTTCTGTTCTGCCAACAGAGGCACCAGAGATGGAGTTGGATGCCAACCTGAAGCAGGGCCTGACAGTGAGAGCGGGCTGCCCCATCAGACTCTGTGCCACCATCAGGGGTAGACCTCCTCCCAAGGTCAGCTGGAGGAGGATGGGCATAGACAATGTGATCAGGAAGGGACACGTGGACATCATTGACACCATGACTTTCCTAGTCATCCCAGACAGCACTCGTGACGACTCTGGCAAATACTGCCTGACTCTGCAGAACGCTGCCGGAGAGAAGGCTGTGTTTGTCAATGTTAAGGTTTTGGGTAAGTTCTGCTTTATGGTTGTAATTTTGCAATTCATATAGTGAATATGACCATTTACTTATGACTAAGTAAGCAAACAAATAAAATGCTGAAATCTATAAAACTTCTCTGTCTCCTCAAAACAAATCAAAATGTTTTTCCTGTTGATTCTGTCATATGTTTAGATGATAACTGAAGACAAAAATACTATTATGATGAACATTTACTTAAACAGGTGGATGTAAAAAGAGATTGAATGCATAAAAATGTAAATGTTTCCTTCCCACAAACACTGTAGGAGCTTCAATAGGCATCAAGGATGCTGATATGAATTGCATGTTGCCTGTTTATGCGATTCAGATTTAGATCCAAAACGTTATATCTCCTCCTTGGGCCAAACTGCATCTATCCAGCGGGTAATAGGCGTAATCTTGTACATGGACGAACGGACAAACGAATGAACGTCCTTGGGCGGAGGTAAAAATGACTTCAGCTGAATATAAAAATCAATCTAAATGTGTTTTCCCAATAGACACCCCAGGCCCTGTGAAGAATATTGAGGCTACAGACATCAAGCAGACATCTGCCGTACTGTCCTGGGGCCCTCCGGAGGTCGACGGCGGCAGCGACGTCACTCACTACATTGTCGAGAAGCGGGAGATTGACCGCAAGACGTGGGCAACTGTCAAGGCAGAAGTTGAGATGGATAAGATTCCCTTCAAGGCCGGCGGTCTGACGGCAGGTACTGAGTACTACTTCAGAATCACAGCCGTCAACCAGTACGGTCCTGGAGTACCCAGAATCTCACCAACCTCCTACCTGGCATCTGATCCTGTCAGTACGTATCGGTTCTTATTTACTTCTCTACATGACACTAGAACATAGAGCTCATGCACAGCTGGAGTTGAGTTGATATGTTGAGTCATGAGTCATCGGCCACCAGATTATAACATATTGTTTACGAGATGTAAAAATGAACAAGTAACCCTTCCACGCACCCGTCTGATTTGGTCGTTTAGGCAAGCCGGATCCTTGTGAGAAGATTGAGGTTCTGGAGATCACTAAGAACAGCGCCACTGTGGGCTGGGTGAAACCCATGAGGGACGGAGGAGCCAAAATCGATGGTTATGTGATTGAATACATAGAGGTCA
Organism: Diretmoides pauciradiatus; assembly: GCA_900660315.1. Classification (NCBI taxonomy): domain Eukaryota; kingdom Metazoa; phylum Chordata; class Actinopteri; order Trachichthyiformes; family Diretmidae; genus Diretmoides; species Diretmoides pauciradiatus. The sequence continues at coordinate 9,446 of CABFOS010047501.1, read as the reverse complement.
AACCTCCTCCAGAGCCTCCAGCACCTGTGGAGGTTTGTTGTGTTTGTTATGTGATTAGACTAATGTCCTCAAGGGCTCAAACCAATGACCTAAACAAACCAATTTATATCCCTGCACTTCCCTAAAGGTTCCAGAGGGAGAGGAGCCTCCTCCCCCAGCTCCAGCACCTGTGGTAGAGGAGGATGAGGAGGAAAAGGAGGTAGAGGAGGTGTGGAACGCCTACACCACGGTGAAGGGTCTGTCCATTGCCATCAGCGGCCTGAAGGAGGGCAAGAGGTACAAGTTCAGAGTGGCAGCCAAGAACATCATGGGATGCAGCTTATTCACTGAAACCAAGGATGCAGTCGAGGTCAAGGAACAGATGCGTAAGTTACCACCATGCATTAGGAGATACCAGACAGATACACTTATACACAAAGAAACAGAATAAACATCATTTGACTATCTCATGTAGACAAAACACATGAACAAACCATGCAAACTTATTCTTTTCTTTTAATTATTTTTCATCTAATTTTTTTTCGTTCTTTTCTTTTTTCCCTTTCACTTCTGGTCTTGTATTTTATATTTTATGTTATATTCCCTACTTTTCTTCCTTTTTCTTTAACAGCACTACTTTATTGATGTGTTTATTATGCTGTGTAATTCAAACGTTACATTAACTGTAAATGCGATATGACTTAGTGAGACTCTCGGGTTTCTTCTCTTCCGTGCACCTGCTTTTCATGAGGGATTATGGTTATTCTATTATCGTGTATGAATTTGATTTGTGTGCTAGATTAAAATAAAAATAATAATAAAATAAAAAATAAACCACCTTTTCTGAAAAGTAATGAATCATTCTCATGTCCTCATCCATAGTGGAGCCAAAGATCGTCATGCCAGAGACGGTGAGCGCCAGGGCCGGAGCCAAGCTGAGGGTGGAGGCGCTGGTGTCAGGGAAACCAGCTCCAACCTGCAGGTGGATGCGTGGGGAGGACAGGGTGGTCCCGTCCAGCCGTCTGGCCGTGCACAAGTCTGGAAACCTGTGTGTGCTCATCATCAAGGACGTGTCCAGGTCGGACAGCGGAGAGTACACGCTAGTGGCAGAGAACAACTCTGCCAAGGTGGACCAGACCCTGAAGATCATCATCAGAGGTCTGTGTTCCCTCAGTCATACAACCACAATACATATTCAATCAATAATACATGGAGAAAGAGAAAAATGGACAATTACCATTAAGTATCATGGGGTTATTTAAAATGAGGGACAGTCAATACAATTTGAGAGGAATATATATATTTGAAAAACCAAAGATACAAACAAGTGTTAAAAATTATTTTCTGTAAGGGGAATGAATGTACTGAACATATTAAAACATAAAACAAATACTTATTAAGAATAATTTAAACAATGCAATACACTATTGAAAAATAATAATGAATAATATAAATACATAAAAATAATAAGATATGTTAATATGTTTTCTAGTAATTACATTAATGAAAATATTAATAATTCATTGGTGTTTGATTCTTACCATGAACAAGAGCCTCTAAACGCTTTTGGTACATTTCATTATTATTTTTTGTCTTTGTTATTTTGTTTGGTCTATTGTAAATAAAAGAAATAGATGAAATCAATCGATCTATAAATATGTCAGTAAGGATGACAAAAGATCGACTACAGCGAAAAACTTCAAATAATACTCAGCATAAATATGTATTAAATGTCTGTCAGCTATTTTAGATTTAGTCTCAGTCTTTAGACCACATTTTAGTCATTTTATCCTTCATAGTTTTAGTCGACGACTCAAAACGTTTTAGTCCATTTTCAGTCATTATATTTTAGTCAACTTTTAATCGAAACCACTATCGATACTTTTCTGTTATTTGGTCCAAACATCTGTATTTATTCAAGTTGTATGATGATTTCAACATTGGATTAACTATTTTAACTAACTAACAATTGGGGGAAAATATCCTTCATTTTCAGTGTCCGATAGCCACCACCAACATTTTAGTCCCATCAATGGAAACAAAACATACATTTCGTCATAGTTTTTATTATCAAACATCTATTTTTAGCTCGTCAGCGTCTCGTCTTAGTCATGGAAAAAAGGTCGTTGACGAACATTTTTCGTCATAGTTTTGTCATAGTGTCATAAGTGTTGAAACCTGTTGGTTCTATTGTAATCCTGATGTCTTCCCTGTGTTTCAGACATCCCTGGTCCTCCTGAGGGTCCAGTGGAGATCAGTGACATCGATGCTGACGCTTGCTCTCTGTCCTGGAACAAACCACTGGAGGATGGAGGCAGCAACATCACTAACTATGTGGTGGAGAAGTGTGATGTGACCAGAGGTGACTGGGTCACAGCTCTTTCCTCCTGTGGAAAGACCGGCTGCCGGCTGGGAAAGCTCATCCCCGGAAAGGAGTACGCGTTCCGCATCCGCGCTGAGAACCGCTTTGGCATCTCAGACCCCGTTCAGTCTGAAAGGATGGTCGCCAAGTTCCCCTTCGGTGCGTTTCACACAATTATCTGGAATACTGTATATAGTCTGTCCTTCATTTATTTTAGAAAATGTCTTCATATCATCGCAGTCTTAGCATTTACAATTGGTTTTAAGAATTGACTGATCACTTTGAAAGTACGGTTAGGTTGTGTGGAAGTATAAAAGTGCCAAATGTCCTCAATGAATCACGTGCATTGAATAAAAACAGGCTGAAATTCAGGCTGACAGTCCATCGCTATTGCTCTTCCTGTGATACCCACCTGGGGAATGTACTCGTCCTCCGCTTAAAGATGGTGAATGTTCAACGTGAATTTCAGCCGGAATTATTTCAACCGGAATTTGTGAGGTTGTAAAGTAACGGGTTGAATGTTAGCTGCCGAATAATGAAGATGATATTTTAATTCAACAACAGAAAGATTCAAGCGTCGTAAATGTGCTGATGTTTTTATTCAATGCACGTAATTCAACATACTCTTTGTCATTGAGGACATTTGGCACTATTATACTTCCATAGAGGTTGATGTTTGATGTTTTGACTGTTTTGTTAAGTCATAAAATAGTGCTATACAAATAGTTATTATATATTGTAATTTAAAACATGAATCGTCTGTAGATCATCAGACGCTTTCATCAGATAATATACACTCATGTGAATAGGAAACCAGACGTAATCCAAAACACCCGTTAAACATACATGAATTCATTTTGTGTTGTGCTATGGACAGATGTTCCCGGTGAGCCCCTCAACTGCCGCATCAACAAGACCAATAAGGACTGTATGTTCGTGGCCTGGGACAAACCAGAGAGCGACGGCGGCAGCCCCGTTACAGGATACTACATCGAGCGTAAGGAGAGAAACAGCCTGTTGTGGGTGAAGGCCAACGATGCTGTCGTCCGGACCACCGAGTATCCGTGTGCCAGCCTGATCGAGGGCCTGGAGTATACGTTCAGAGTATCAGCCATCAACCGCGCCGGCCAGGGCAAGCCTAGCAAGAAGACGGACTTTGTCACCGCCAGAACACCCGTTGGTACGTCCACCACCAGCATTCATGCAGCAAGTTTTAAGTTTATTTCTCCAGATATGAATGACCTATCTACATATCTACTTATATGCCTACATATCATGCTGGAAATTCTCTCTAGATGGATCATCGCTAGTCTATGAAACTAATTTCACAGTGATAAATTTATGAGAAAATGGCATACATGGCATCTTCATAAAACAAAGTGTAACGGGGCTTAAAAAGTCTAAAACCCAAAGATCAGAATTTTAGGCCTTATATTGTCTTAAAATGTCTTAAATACAAATTTGACAGTTCTTAAATAAAAATTGATTAAAGTTACTTTTATGAACTTATAAAGTTCAGTATCGCTTTTATTTTATTTTATTTTGGAAAAAGAGTTCTGTGTAGTAATTTTAATTAATTAATCAATTTACGTTGCAAGTAAAACTGATTTTCCTTCATATCCTTCATACTTTTTTATCCAGTATGGACGTGAAATGGGTCTTAAATTGCTTTCACGATGGTCTTAAAAAAGCCTTAAAAAGTCTTAAATTGAACTTGTTGAAACCTGCAGAGGCCCCAATTAAAAGATTTTAATGAATAATTAAGAAATAAAAAACCTTGCCCTTATTTTCACTGTTTTACAGACACGCCAGGTAAACCGGACATCTTGGACGTGACCAAGAACTCCGTCAGTCTGGCGTGGACCCGTCCCAAGAACGATGGCGGCAGTAAGATCGTGGGCTACTACGTGGAGGCCATGAGGCTGCCGGGAGACGCCTGGGTGCGCTGCAACACCAGCAGCCAGAACGTCCCCAGAGAGGAGTACACGGTGACCGGCCTGGAGAGAGACCTGCAGTACCAGTTCAGAGTCATCGCCAAAACCGTCGTCAACCTGAGCAAACCTTCTGAGCCCACGGACCCCATCCTGGTCTGCGCCGAGAACGGTGAGATGGTTTGATTTGCGGCTGACCCACCTAACTAGTTGACTGTGG
>CABFOS010047368.1:0-10164 GCA_900660315.1 Diretmoides pauciradiatus | reverse complement strand
TCGACCAAGGACACTTTGCTACATACACCAAACTATGCGAGCCCTGGCTGAACAAGGATATTGAAGTAATCGATTGCACACAGAACTATATGGCCTGCACTGGCCGGCATCTATTGAATGCCCCGCCGTCCTGGTGTGTGTGTGTGTGTGTGTGTGTGTGTGTGTGTGTGTGTGTGTGTGTGTGTGTGTGTGCGCGCGCGAATGAGAGTATTTCCATGATTACAGATTTATCAATGTATTAATGTGTGTGTATCTGTGAATGTGCGTGTACATAAATGTGCCTGTGAATCTGTTCGAATGTTTCATTGCGGATATGAATGTGTCCATGAATCAGTGTGCATTTGTTAATGTGTGTGTGTGTCTGTGAATGCATCATTAAATGAGTGTGTTTCCATGATTGTGTGTGTTTCTGAATGTGTCCTTGAATATGTGTGTCTCTGAATGTGTCCTTGAATGAGTGTGAGTCTGTGAATGTGTATCTCAGTGCGTCCGTTTATGAGTGTGCATCTGTATTCGTGAAGGTGAATGTACTTGTGAATGTGTGTTTGTGTGTGTGTGTGTGTCTGCATCCTTGAATGTGTGTGTGTCAGTAAATATGCCTTCCTCTGTGCCTACATGTGTCTGTGCTCCATCTTACCGGTACCTCCTCTGACTGGTGAAGCAGGTCGCAGGGTGGTTTGATGGACCGGGGCCTGGTGGCCAGCCAGTACGCCAGCACGGCAGTCAGGGCGCTGATGCCCACCAGCGCGGAGGTTGGCAGGGAGCGGAAGAACTGGCTAAGCTCGTGCATCTCTGGTATCCTCAGGCCACTCAAGAGCTCCTGGGTCTGCATCTTTTCCATCAGGGTGGAACTCAGCTCTGCAGGGGACAGGCAGAGAGCAACATGAGATGGTTGATTGACGATTCTTTGCTTTTTTTTTGTTTGTATATATGCAATAGTGTTGTCCCAATAATTGAAGCTTCAATACTACTTTGTTAACGTGGCAAACGATTTCATGTTCAATATCGAATTTGATGAACATTCTGTGCTTGTATGTATTGCGCAAGCTGAAATTCCATATCTATTTCACATATACATCCAGAGAATGTATATGCAACCTTTTTAATTCCAGTTGGAATAAAATACATATGAGACCAATTTCACATTTGAAAATACATGGAATTGAAAATTGTAAACCTATGCATGACTGGAGTGATTTCTCAATGAAGGAACAGCACACCAAAAACACAACAAAACAGACCTCTAAAACTGAATTTTAAGACTTTTTCAGGACCTGCAGGCACCCTGTTTTAGGCAGGAAGTGTAGTCCTCAGCTGGTCCAGTTCATGCCTCAACACTTGTCACTCATCTTGATGATCTTGAGATGGCATCTAGCCTGAGGCTGATGTCACCTGCAACTGCAAAGCCACCACAGGCAGTGAAGAAGCAGACGATGATTGCAGAAAATCTGCAGTAAAAAATGCAACGTTGTCTACGCCACATTTGTTACTGCTTACCGCCATTGTTGTGGATGGTATGACCTCCTGCATTAAGGCTGCTAGCCACCTTGACAGCTACAACCCAACACACTGCTGGCCACACCCATACAGCCCATGACCACAGCAATAGGTATACACCTCAAAAGTCCCAAACATCATTGAAAACCCATTTTGTGGCAAACAGGGGGATTTAAGCATTTACATTCCAGGCATTTGGTTGCTTTTATCCAAAGCAACTTACACAGGTGAAGACGCTATATGGGACACGACCCTGACCGACTGAGCTGTCTGGGCCTGACAGTGTACGCACAAGATCACAGGCAAACACACACTATAAATGTATAATATAGCCTGTGTATTGTTATTTTAATGTCAATAAAGTTGCTGCAGCACAATATGCAGATAAAACCACAAGCTGCCTCTTCACTGTGGACTGCAGCAATCAGCACAAAATCAATTCTAATGGCTGAAAACATTGTCAACTGTGCGTCTTGAACTGAGTTGGTATTGATTCGGATTAATCTCCAGAAAGCATTTGACAAACAGCAACGTGCAGGAGGGGCGGCCAAGTGTAACCTCCACACAAACAAGCACAACATTTTCAGATTAAAGTCATGGTAACAGTTAATTTGTTCTGAACTGATATCAGAAAGATATGGATGACGATGGATGCCACTTCAACGTTCCTTCTATATTTGTAACTGTTCAACTAGTCAATGTCAAATATTTGCTAGGATTGATTCAATGAAAGAATGTGTTGCTGATTGACTGTATGAATAAATGACTGAATGAATGATTGATTTGTTTGGTTGCTTGATTGATTGTTTAAACACTGCCATCAACCATCGCAAACATCAACGATATCAAAGTAAATGCATGTGAAATCATTACAACATACAGTGGGTGATGTCATGGCATGCCCAGGAAAACACACACACACACACACACACACAGTTTCTTGGAGTTGTGTGTAAATCACTTTGTGGAAAATCTATCTGATAAACAAACTACAAATAAACTTGACATAATTTCTCTGATTCTGACTTTTTTGGGAAGTTGGCTTGTTGGTTAACTTAAATTTTACAGACATTTATGATAAGAGCACCACAAAAACATCATATCGTTAAGGTAGACCTTTGAGTTGTTTTTTTTCTGCAAATCCTCTCATCACATAAAGGGTCATTTGACCAAGGGGCCAATTTCCTAAAAAGTCAGTGTTAACTTGACCTGACTTTACTGCTTGAATCTTGCATCTGTCTGTGTGTTCATGCACTTACGTCTCTCCAATCAAAATTTAATCTTGTCCAGAGAGTTGCAGCAAACATGTATGCTACTGAAACGGAATGCACTGAAATGTGATGGGACCAGAAAACAAATCTCACATACAACATACTGTACACAATGCTCATTAACACTTGGCACCGGTCACAGTGTGTCTGAGATGTATAATTTAGCTGAGGGGGCGCTCGGCTGCAGTGCTGAATTCAGGGTTTCCTTTCCTCTCCCTTGAGGAATGACTCAGACACCGCACCACCTGACCAGACCAATGGCATCCAGGCAGCGCTCTGGCACATCGGCCAATCAGAATCCTTCCTGTTTACTCTGCATATCTGTCTCACACTCACATACACATACAGAGACAGAAACATCCACGTACAGTAAGTTTAGACATCAGAGGCTGTGCGACTTCCTCTTTCATCTGTTACAATTCAGACAGTTGTAAGTCTTGTAATTGTTCTTTCCTCCCAACATTTGTTTATTGGATTTTCAAAGGAAGTCAGCAACAAGAGATTCATCAATAAGCAATACAGTTGTTTTTTTAATGAAAAATACTCAAATAAATGTCATTAATTAGATAAGGGTTGCCTTGTATGGACTATTTTCTTTGAATATTTAGACTTAATGTCTGAGATAGAGACCTCGTATAAGGCCATTCAGGGTTTCCTGTCTCTACCGGCACATGTTTGGTTTTTTGCTCTCCTTTCTTTGTATCTGTATTTTCACTTTTTTTTAAAATATGTGCAAAAAAAAAAAAAAATAAAAAGGGTAACACAAAAACACAGACCAGATAAAACAGACCAGGTGACAACAAGGACTAAATAAACATGGTAGTCTTATTCTATATTATACTATGTTATTCTATATTATACTTAATTATCTATACTTAGAGCAAGCCGAGTAAAGAAGGTACATGACAGGTGGAAATTACACCGCAGTCTCAGTGCAGATACATCTTTGCCACACACATCCCCCTACACCAGGGTCTGTCCAGGTTACCGGAAACAGAATTTAAGACCTTTTAAGGCCTTTTTCAATGCTACCTGGAATTGCATATGACCGCTGTAAAAAACAAACAAACATAAAGGAACAAAGCTAATGTAGCAAAACCCGCCTATTTCCAATCGAAGATAGATAATGAAGGGGATGAATCCACAGACAGTAAAATAAAAAGAACAAGAAAGTCCAGCTGTGTCTAGTAAAGCAGATGAAATAAAAAAGAAAAGTTTGCATATTGCACTGCTACTCCTGCTCTGAATTAATCTAGGAGTGCACAGGGAGCGCAAATAAACCTCCTGTCATTGCTTGGTAAAAAAAAGAAAAACAAGACCTCTAAATAACTGTGAAATGTGAATTCCCTGATGCTGCTTTTTTCCTGGACTCAGAGTTTCTCCTCAGACAGAAAATAAGAAGCTATTACTCATGTTTTCACGAGTTTCAGTTTCGTGTGAACATGTACAGTAAGACAAACCACATCAGGGTGGACTCTTCTGACGCTTTTTACGACGACTTATTTCCTCTTTTCACGTTGTCCCTTTTCGTGCTCAGTTCTGGTAACCTGGGTGGGAAATTAGCATTGCCCTTTAACTAAGTGCTGGGAACTAAGTGACTGTGGCTGGTAAACAGGTATGTAGTACAAACCGGTTGGTTGTCTGTCAAGTGAACAGCTGTTATTTGGTGGCCTCATTCTGTATATTTGGTTGGTGAAATAGTGAATGCAGCTAAGTTAAAGGGGCAGTAAGTAATCTATGACCTGTACTTACTTCCGATCACCATGAATTCTATATTTTGGTTCATATGTTTGATCAAACGGACAAACATGTTCAACATCTATTGTTTCCAAGGCTTGAGGTTCGTATGGTTCTGATAAGAAGATCAATGGCATAAAACCAGCCAGACAGGCAGTACAACATAAACACACACACACACACACACACAGACACATTGAAGATTTAGGACCCATGCCAAGCCAATGTAGAACCTATGCCAAGCCGTGCCACTAAGCCATGTCATCAAATATACACACTCCACTGGCAGGAAAACCAGTATGTTATCGTCCTCTGTCACAGAGGGGACGGGACAATCTGACCTGGTCCTGCCACCGGCTGCAGTGGTAGTAATAAATCACATACAATGAGATTCCAGTGATGTGATTGTAAATAACGACAACTGTAACCTGATAGTTCCTAGAAAATAGCTGCAATCATATTATGTGGTGATTACTTGTTGGGTTACTCTCTGGATTACAAAGTAAAGGACGTTATTGTGAGATTATAGACACATCATTTTAGAGATCTTGAGATAATGTCTGACAATGGCTGCAGATACTATTTATGCGATTGTTTAGTGTATGTAAACTGGATTATTGTCCCCCACACTGTGAAATTGGTGGGAGGGAGGGTATAAAAAAATACACCACCTGGCCTAAGGGGGGTGCTATAATTAATTAAAGGTACATTTTTGACTCAAACGTAATATCTCAGACATCACTAGGGACTGCACCGCATTCTGGGTTATAAAAACGTTAGACTCATTGGCCTGATGGAGGAACTAGGACTTGGCCACTCAGTTCCTAGGACTTTGGCTGGGATTGTTGGTTCAAGTTCCCCACAGGGATGAATAAAAGTAATTCTTCTTCTTCTTCTTCTACTTTATTCCTCCCGTGGAGAAATGATTGCGCTACAGTAACAGGTACACAGTAAGAACAGGTACAGAGGAAAAAGACCACCAAAAAACAAACAAGTTAAACAATCACAAAAATCACTAAAACAAGCTAAACAAAACTAAATAAAATTTAAAGTGTGTAAGGTGTGTAAAGTAAAGTGCAAAACAATACAGTACCTGCGATAACAATGTAGACTAATATCCTAACAATAATCATATAAGCAATAGACGAAACACAATTAACTAAAACTGAACTATGTGTAAGGTAAAGTGCAGTATGCAAGTGATGTAAACAGTCCAGACAGAAAGGGGCGGAGCTAGGAGCCACCTCAGCACCCCAGGACACTGCAGTCAAACTCTCACCGCGAGGTAGAGGAGTTGAAAAGTTTGATGGCCACCGGGAGGAAAGATTTCCAGTGGCGTTCCGTGGTGCACTGTGCTGGTATCAGTCTGTTACTGAAGGTGTTCCTCTGCATGACCAGCACATGGTGGAGTGGGCGAGAGTCGTTGTCCATGATGCTCCGCAGTTTGAGCAGCATCCTCCTCTCTGAAACTACCACCAAAGAATCAAGCTCCACCCCAGGACCGAGCCAGCCTTTCTGATGAGCTTAGAAAATAGCACTGACTACCACAGACTGATAGAACATCCTCAGCATCAAGCTGCAGAAGTTGAATGACCAGAGCGGCAGGAAGTACAGACAGCTCTGGCCCTTCTTGTAGACGACACCTGGGTTCTTAGTCCAGTCTAGCTTATTGTTCAGGTAGACTCCCAGATACTGTCTCCACATCCACCCCCTGGATGGAAATAGGTGTATGGGGGTATTTCTGTCTATTGAAATCCACCACCAGCTCCTTTGTCTTACTTGTGTTGAGCTGCAGGTGATATACTGTAACCCACACCACTTAACGAAGGAGTCCACTACACATCTGTACTCAGCCTCCTTTTCTCCTCTGATACAGCCAACGATAGCAGAGTTGTCCGAGAACTTCTGCAGGTGGCACGACTCAGAGTTGTACTTGAAGTCCAAGGTGTAGAGGCTGAACAGAAAGGGAGACAGGACTGTCCCCTGTGGGGCCCCTGTGTTGCTAACCACAGTGTCAGACACACCGTTCTGCAGTCTGACAAACTGTGGCCATCCAGTCAGGTAGTCCAGGATCCAGGACACCAGAGGAGCGTCTACCTGCATCTCCGTCAGTTTGCTCCCCAGCAGGGCAGGCCGGATGGTGTTGAACACATTGGAGAAATCAAAGAACGTGATTCTCACCACACTGTCCGGCCCATTCAGGTGAGCATAAGCAAGGTGAAGCAGGAAGACTCTGAGAGGTAAGCGTCACTGGTCTGTAGTCATTGGTGCCTTCTTGAGAACCGGTACCAGGCAGGATGTCTTCCACAGCACAGAGACCCTCTCCAGACTCAGGCTCAGGTTGAAGATGTGCTGTAGTACACCACACAGCTGACCAGAACATGTCTTGACTACCCTTGGGCCGACACCGTCTGGGCCCGCAGCCTTGACTGGTCGTAGTCTACTCAGCTCTCTTCTAACCTGCTCCGCTGAGAAGATCGGTGTGCCGTGCGAAGTGGGCCCGGTAGTATTGCGGAGAGTGGAGAGTGATTGAAAAGAGTCAGTTGGGGATGGGGGAGGACCATTGGTGTGTCATCAGGGAGAGCGAGAGCAGATGGGGGAGAGTAAAGGGCAGGAAAGGGGGGTTGAGGAGGGGAGACGCTCAAGGAGCCGGGGGAGGGATGGACATGAGCCCCCACATCAAATCTATTGAAAAATAGATTCAGTTCATTGGCCCTGTCCAGGTCTTCTTGTAGCCAGTGATACTCCTCATCTCACTCCAAGCCTCTCGTGTAGCTGCCCTTGCCCTGTCTGATCTTCACCTTCAGCTCTCTCTGTACTTGTTTCAACACCTCCCTGTCCCTGCTCCTGAAGGCCTCTTCTTCTCATTCAGGAGGGCTTTGATGTCGCTGGCGACCCAGGGTTTGTCGTTGGGAAAACAGTGTCTTTGTGGGGTCAACGTTGACCACACAGAAGTTGATGTATTCTGTTATGCAGCCAGCGAGTCCATTGATGTCCTCCCCATGTAGATCACATAGCACATCCCAGTCCGTTGTATCAAAGCAGTCCTGTAAAGCCTCATTAGCCTCCTGTAACCATTTCCTCACTGTCCTTGTAGTCACAGGCTGCTGCTGAACAAGAGGCTTATCCAGTGGCCTGAGGTGAACCAGGTTGTGGTCAGATCTTTCTAGGGGAGGGAGGGCGGTGGAGCTGTTGCTTCCTTAACACTGGCTTACAGCAGGTCCAGTGTCTTATTTCCCCTGGTCAGACAGTCCACAAACTGCTTGAATGTGGACAGAGTGTGACGTGACTGAAGTCACCCAAGATCGCGATGAAAGCGTGCAGTCTCGGTTACCGTGACACTGCAGACACAGCAGCCGAACGCTTTCAATTGCATGTTATTTGCTAATATCAGGGTTAATACAGACATTACAAAATGAAATTCAAGGACTTTCAAGCACTTATTCAAGTACTATTTTTTCATTTTCAAGGACTTCACTCAATGCAAATTATTAATTTTTAAATTTTATATTAAACAAACAAATTATGTGATCAATGTCCATCTCTCTTCAAACTAGTCATGTACATATTCAACTCAATAATTTGAAGTGACGGGGGAAAAAACATCACCAAAACAGGAAAAAAGTGCTAAAGTAGTAAAGCTCGCCTCTTGCTTGATTTGATTGGCTGTCTGGGCCAAGTATGACATTGACGAGCGGTGCGACTCCACGCCTTGTGCTGAAAAGTTGAGAATATTTTAACTTTTAAGCACCTCTAAAAACCGCTAGAAGAACAAGACCCGAGTTTTGATAAACAAAACTTTGGTCAAAATATAAGACAGCATTATGTGGCTCATTTGAATTTCAAGGACTTTTTTAAGCACTATGTTAAAAATGGGGCTATTTTCAAGGTATTCCAGTACTTGATTTTTCCCCCCTGCAAAATTCAAGCGCTTCAAGCACCTTGTGTGAACCCTGTAATATAGACCGCGGTTTGAATACGAGATAACTGCCGTTAGCGGAGGAGTTCGGCGGATGCAGGTCTTCAAAGGGAACCCGCGGGCCCCGAGGCCACTCTCTCATAGACATCAATGCCGCGCTGTAATTCAGGTCAATGCCCCTCCAACCTGACTAACACAGAGAGGAGAGACATGACTGATGACTACAGCAGTCAGAGGGCTGACCTCAGTTAACCTGCACAGAGACATAAGCTTAGTGCAATTCCTATTGGAAGTTTTTCGGACATTTATCATATAAACATTACATGACAGGGCATTAGCATACAGAGGCTAATTCCTGGTCGATACTGTGCTTTTCGCAGAGTTCGGAGGGGACGTTGTGGCTTTGGGGATTAACATTTATAGACAAGGGAGGTTAAGCGTTTCAGGATGGGAAGAGCTGAGTCAGTTGAACGATAATGGAATTGGAGGGTCAAGTCCTCAGCCGAGAGGACAAGACACAATAAGGGGTAAAAGAAAAAGGTATTACATTTTGCAAGTGTATGCAAACGGTCAGAGGCCAGACCTGGTTCTACGGCTGGAAACATTCAGACAATGAAGACAATGAACATCTATTTCTGTGAACCCCTACTGAAACTTTTCTGTGCATCATTTAAAAGAAAAGGTCTATATAGTCAGTATGTGAATACAGTAAGTGGGTAAATGACTGACAGTTTAGCAAAAATCACTGACAATACGCACTTCAACGCTTTCTCTGCTTACCACCTCAGAAGTGGCTTGATGCTTACTCCTCTGTTGATTTCATCCAGCTGTGACTACACGTTGTACAACAGGGAGTTTAGATGAAAAACCACCTGTTCACTTTGCATTGTTAATGATGCCTACGCGTCAATTTACAACTGTTCAAAAACAACAACGGGGACAGCCTACGTGTTTACAAACGGAAAGATTCGTGTTCAAGGTGTTCAAAATGTGCAAAAGAGATTTATTTTCTGTTTTTTCATTGGCAAAGAAAAAAATATTGATTTTCTATGATGGAATTGCCTTATTGTCATATAAATCTAGGGAGACTCATTATACCATTCTATTCCGAGTAAGAAAAAGCTAATAGTAAACATGTGTCTCATCAATGATGCAGTCCCCCCCCTACAGGGCCATCAGTAACAAATATGTCACCAGTGTCTCTCCTCGTCTAATTGTCCTCCGCTTATCTGGGTCCGGGTCGCGGGGGCAGCCTCTTCAGCAGGGAAGCCCAGGAAGCCCTCTCCCCCGCCACTTCCACCAGCTCTTCCGGGGGAAATCTGAGGTGTTCCCAGGCCAGCCGAGAGATGTAATCCCTCCAGCGTGTCCTAGGTCGACCCCAAAGTCTCCTCCCGGTTGGACATGCCCGAAACACCTCCCCAGGGACGCGTCTGGGAGGCATCCTAACCAGATGCCCAAACCACCTCAGCTGGCTGCTCTCGACGTGGAGGAGCAGCGGTTCTACTGGGAGTCCCTCCCGGATGTCCGAGCTCCTCACCCTATCTCTAAGGCTGGTGGTGGAGGGGGTCGAGTTTGGGGGAGAGAGGATCCCGTCTCTGCTTTTTGCGGACGACGTGGTCCTCTTAGCTTCATCAAACGATGACCTCCAGCTCTTGCTGGGACGGTACGCATCCGAGTGTGAAGCGGCTGGGATGAGGATCAGCACCTCCAAGTCCGAGGCCATGGTTCTCAGCCGGCAAG
>CABFOS010047286.1:3120-13832 GCA_900660315.1 Diretmoides pauciradiatus | reverse complement strand
ATACAGTAAGTTACAAGGCCCTAAACATGGCTTATTTATCTGTACTGATAAACCTGTCAATGAAAGATATTATTTATGGTCAGAAGGGAACTTCACTGTTGTTGAGGACCTGCACTAGTTCATTTCCAAGGTAGTGTTGTCGACAAGCCCAACAACACAGGAACAGGTTCACATTCCAGAGACAGTTCTGAAAACTGAGCTGTCAGTCTACACTGTTTAACATGCGCATAGTTTAAGGCCACTTAATAACTATTTCATTGTATTGCTTATCGCGAGAAAGCATACCCAGTTCAAATTACAACTTATTTTGCAGCCTGCTCAATGTTTTAAGATTTTCATCTCAAGCTTTCAAATTAATAGTTAAGCCTTGATTTAGAAACCAGGTCATATTCTCAGTTTGGTTAAGGAGGTTTTTTTGCCATCTGGTTTATTTAGCTGCTACTTTTTGGGTTATTGTTTATTCTATGGATAGAAAGAAATGGGAATGGGAAGAGAAACAGGAGTGGCATTGTCAACACTCAGCAGGTGGAACTGTGTGGAGTTTGCATGTTCTCTTGCATGTCAGGACCGGCAACCTGTCCAGGGTGTCTCCCAATATGCTTCAGCCCCCTGAGAAGGATTAAGCGGGTAGAGAAAGTGAATGCTCGTCCACATCCAGTTCCTGTTTTTCCCCCTTATCCTCCTATGGCATTCTGTGAATTACAAATTTAGCCACATCGATTGCCAAGCTCCGGGGGGCAAGATCCATACCAGGGTTAGAGAAGCTTTTGGGGCTGTTATGTTCCCAAAGATTCACCCATTAATTGAGCCAATGATTGTCTAAATGGAGGCAGCAACCATGGATTTTAGACAAATCCATTAAGTTAAACTCCAAATGGAGATGTGCCATTGATAATTGCTGTGACAAAATGAGCCTTTTAACTCAGCATTTAAGCTATGGACTTCCTAGAGCCAAGTTTCTTTTTAGCATTGGTTGTTTTGCCCATTATCAATATTCCGGCTGTTGGTGTCAAACCCATTTCCTAGTCTGTTTGCTGTGGAAGGGGAGGATTCAAAAAGCCAGCCAGCTATTTGGCTTGAGTGGACCTAAACAGGCGCACGACTGCCCTGCATGTAAACTAAGACCAGGCTCTTTATAAACTTTCTTTGACACAAAAATTTACTTTTTAACATTACATATTAATCAGTAACCGGGACACTACTGATTGCTGGTTAACATATAGCAGAAATGCAGAAGGAAGCTGTCCATAACATAGCTGTAATTAGATTGAGGTTCTTCTCCTACACGACAGTCGGTGGTTCACGGCATTTATACCCACTCAGGGTCAGCAAGGTAAGACAAACATCAGTCTAACCTAATGGTTTTACAAGCCAACCTTATTCTCCCTCCCTCCTTTTGTGGTTCTTTTATTGTCCTCTGCCTCACCCCAGTAGATCTTTGAATGCATGTTTTATAGTAACCTGAGCAAAGGTTGAGAGCTGTGTGTGTGTGCGCCCGTGTGCGCCCGTGCACACCCTATGCTCATGCAGAAATGTTAGCAAGTATCATTTACCTCTCGTGCCTTCTCACATTTCCTGTCACAGGACTCACCTGTTGTTTGTGTCTCACTCTGTCAAACAGGTGAGGAAGGGAAAGAGTGACAACGTCATACCTCACCCCAGCCACTCTGCTGGGCTGCCACATGTGAGGCCCCTGCCCATAAGAGTGCTTGTGACCCTGACTCCAGAGCTGAGGAGCCCTAGCCCAGAAAAGATGGAGATGGCTGCTGCACCCCCGGCCCACCAGGACCCCCCCAACATCGCCACACTGGAGCCCCCTAATATCAGCCCCTCTGGGAGCATGGAGGCCCTCGACAGGTCAGTGTTCAAAATACATTTGGGTGTAGCAAGGGGAAAGTACAAATATAAATTAATATTTCTTTCAAGTTTTGTCATTGAGATAATATTAATGTAGTTTTTATTTTTTATTATATTCTTATTAACTATTTTACAGAAATGTTTTTTTTTAAATGATGAAAAAAAGGATTTCATGGCAGATTTTTAGGAACAGGGGTTACATGGACAAACTGTAAATGTATATATTTGAAAATATGCATATATATACTGTATATGCATGTGTTTATTTGCATACACAGATGCATTTAGAGATATAAGCACATTTTCAACATAACAACTTATGTTTTGAGATCATTTCAGATCTGCAAAGCATAATTTCCTTAAATTCCTTCAAATAAATAATCCAAGTTTAGTGCTGAAAGAAAAACAATACGGCATGCAGGAAACTACAGCATTCACTTTGTGAACTGTTTTGATACTGTAAATCAGTTACTTGTGCAGTTTAATAATTTTATATAATATCATAATCTTATCTGTCATCTGTAAATATAAAGTTTTATGATTTCTGTTAAATAAAGTCTAAAGTCATATAACATGATCCAAAAATGTATGTGATTTAATTTATTAGTGATTAAATAGTCAACCCTCTTAGTGGAGTATGGCAGTATGAGGTATTTAGCTGTGGTAAATAAGTTATGCCCACTGTTTGTGTAGGTGACATGTTGTCACCTGAGGGTGAGGTTAAAGAATCTGGAGCATCCGACGGTGATCTTGGATCTAAGTGCCAAGCTTGACCGCAATGTTCCTCTTGCATCCAAACAAGCTTAATATAAGAACCTGAAACCAGAACCGATTGGTGTCGAGTGTCTTCCGTCCTGGAATAGCAACGCTACAGCTGTGTCTGTTGTTGGGGCTCTTGCTGCTTTGACTGGTGGCTTAGATTAGCATTAATCCACGATGTGAATCCACCTGACTCGTCTGAGAAAATACTTACTTACACGCTCCAAATCAGCGTATCCGCAGTATGTTTTGAGTCCAAGGATTTAGGGGCGTGGCCTTTTTGTTACCTCAAATTGACAGATTACTTGTCACTGATATCCTATGTAAACCACTTCATTGACCATGTAAAGGAGAGCTTGTCTCAGTCGAGCAACTAGAAGATATTTGCCAAACAACAAAATCATAAAATCATGTGATGCAATACTAAACCACAAAAGTGAGAACTGATGATGCTTTGGTTAATGTTACATCTTATCCAGTACACCAGTGACCTTTAGTGTGGAACTCATCAGTGTCGAGAACCCTGTCAGCACCAGATACTTAACACATAAAAGTTTAGTATAACACCCAGCGTGGTTCGCTCACAAACAGTCCTTTACTCCAAATCTCAAAAATGGTATAAAAGTATGTTTTTCCTAGTAAGATATTGAATTAGAAAGAAAAAGTTGTTTCATAGTATAAATGACTATGATGTTTTATCTTAAATTACCTTTATCATCCTAACAACATCTGGCAGTGCATCAGGTATACAATAACTATGTTGAATATCAATATTTTTTAAGTCACACAATTCAACCCAGTGCTTCTCTTTTCTTTAGCTCCAGAGAAAACACAGTTACTTTTGATGATTCAAACAGTTACAAGACAATCACCACCTACCCTAATGAAGACAGGAGGAAAGTATCTGTTCTAAGACATGTATACATATCTTATAGCAGAACAGATACTTTCCTCCTGTCTTCATTAATAGGCAACAGCTTTCCACACTACTAACAGAGTAGTAAATCTTTTAGGGGATTTTTCTGGCACCCTAAAAATCTGCTCATCAGGTTGTATTGAGTGACTGACCTAGAAACAGTGTGACAGGGGACCCCAGTAATGTGCGTAAGCAAGCTAGGCATGCTGCGGTATACATTAGCCTAATGCACTATGCAACATAAGCTGACATGGGCGTATTAGTTCCAGTGTAACACATGGTTTTGAGCACATTATAGCAACACCCCAGATTTGCCCCATGTTTTCAGATATTATTGCAAGCAGACCTAAAGTCTGATAATCACACTTTTAGTGTTTGACACTTCATGGACAGTGACATATAAACGATGATAAGCTTGATAAGTGTGGTCGTGTATTACAAAATACAATAATAGTTTCAATCTAAAAGGTACAATTGTGATATGCCCTCATAGCAAATCTGAGATAAGTTTCCATCTGTATCTTTCCATCTGTAATTCTGTGTTTGCAGATCTGTAGTGGCTCTCATGGCTTCTTGTCAGCTTGCTCTCACTTTCCATAGGTATGTGTCAGACATATCTGTGTCAGCATAGTGTAGCATCTAGTGGCACAGCAACAACCAGCTGGGACAAACTGGATTTAACAGAGACTTAGAATATTCTATGTTCAATAATCTATTTTTTATTACTGTACATTCATACATTTTCCCATTACAGTCATAATTGCCCACTTTTGTTGGTGATGAATCGTGACTGAATCAAAGCTTTTTCAAGTATTTGGAAATCCTGCTTATACCATATTGATTGTAAAGAAATTTATTGTTTTTGTTTTAATTTCCCGAATGACATGTTCACCACATTTAACACATCTATTCCAGGAACTACCCTAGTCCTGGGTCTTTCTGCTTTCTCTGGGGTCATGTTCAGCACCCACTAAGTTCAAATCATTATTCTCAGGATTTTCTATCACTTTAATATCTTCCTCTCATATATCCATCATCTCATTCCCTATTGTATCTTGCTCTAAAATCAAACATGTACGTACTAGTCTAGCAAAGACCCCCTCAGGGGACTGGTTGAACTGTATGGCAAATGTATGTTTAACATTGATGTGTGCTTCTTCAAAATTCACCCCCTGACTACCTTATCCTGCATATCACAGTGTTTCCAGGCTCACTAGAAAGAGATACCCAGAATGCCATACTACAGGCATTGTGTGACATCAATAAATAACATCCTTGCTGCAACACTTTGTCTCCTCTTTTATCAAATGAATGCAAACCTAGTAATCTTGTAGCATGCTACCTCACCGTTTCCCTACCTGAAATATGGCATGCAGCCTCATTCACCACCACACAAGTTGACATAGCAACGCCATGTGAACTTATTATGCTTTTACCATTGCGTAGTTGCACATAGGGGATGCATGCCGGCTTTTGTATGTAGTTTCCATGGTTCACTGAATCTTGTGATGTAACCATTGGCTTTCTTAGAAGCCCATTAGAAAAAGGTGGGAGTGAGGAACGTCACAGTGTGGTGTGAGTGGAGGTTCTCCATGGGTAACGGGTATTGTTGGCCGTCTGTCAGGAAGTCAAATCCATCAGCCTGAAAGCCTGACAGCCTAGATTTTCAACAAGAAACCACTGGCGGGATCAAACCAATTTTAACACACCTTGAAAGAAAATATTGGTGTTTTGGTTTTTTATGCATATTACATCATAAGGACATTGACATTGGGTTTTTTCTTTCGTTTGACGAAATGTTTTCCATCTGAAGCCAGAAAGAGAATTGTGCAGAGCTCCTTTTTGTCTGTATTAGACTATGGCGATGTGATCTATATGCATGCTCCATCTTCCCTGCTTAAAAAGCTGGACTCTGCTTACCATGCTGCTATTCGTTTTATAACAGGTGCAGGTTCACGCACCCACCACTGCACTCTGTATCAATCTTTAAGATGGCCCTCTCTGTATCAGAGGAGACGATCACACATGTTGATTTTTATCTTAAAGTCACTGCTAGGTAAACTGCCTTTGTATATTTCCAGACTTCTGTCTTTTTATACTTGCACTTTTAATACCAGACGAGCAGCAAATAAGATGCTTCTGGATGTTCCTTTGATGCAGTCAGCGCTTGGAAAAGCTGCATTCTCACACTATGCCCCCTCTCTTTGGAATAAGTTGCAACAAAAACTTTGTCTAGAAGCACTCCCTACCGTGAATGTATTTAAAGGAATGTTGCAACTCGCCTTACAGGAAACATGTAACTGTTTTACCTGATGCTGACTTGATTATCATTCCTGCCATCACACTTGTAGACTACTGTGTTGTGCTTGATTTTATGATTTTATGTTCTTTGTTTCATGTATATTTTATATGTCTCGTTTTTTTAGTTTTTTTATGTGAAAACTTTTCGTGTGCCCTCTTGGCCAGGACTCCCTGGTGGAAGAGATCTTGTATCTCAATGGGACAATTCCTGGATAAATAAAGGATAAATAAAATAATAAACTACCCAAAGCTCATGACCATAGGTGAGGGTTGGAACGTAGATCGACCGGTAAATTGAGAGCTTCGCCTTCTGGCTCAGCTCTCTCTTCACCACGACGGACCGGTTGAGCGACCGCATCACTGCAGACGCCGCCCCGATCCGCCTGTCGATCTCACGCTCCATCCTACCCTCACTCGTGAACAAGATCCCGAGATACTTGAACTCCTCCACCTGAGTTCCACCTCACCTCCCCCTGGTAATAAATCTGTCCACTGGAATGTTATGGATTACATCCTTGTATACCAATTACCACCCCTACTGATCTGATGTCCCTGGGTCAACTTTCTTATTGTTGGCCCTGAAATAGGTTATTGGTATAGGTTATTGATGCCCTCATCTCGCTCGAATGCCAGGTATGCTGAGCATAAAGTTTAGTTGTAGAAGTCCCTTTTTTGCCATGTAACGTAACTTCTTTTCTTTTTTTGTAGAAACATCCAACCACGGTTGAAAGATTTGTTGTTTCAGGGCCAACAATAAGAAAGTCGACCCAGGGACATCAGCAAAACGGTGAAATCTGATCGTGCTTCCATTATGTACTGTATGATTTATGGAAAATTCAATCAAAACAGAAGCCCTATGCATTATCTAGAGGAGGAGCAAGTACCAGACTTGGGAGAAAATTAAAATGTGGAAATGTTGAAAAAATGTCATTCTTTGATCACCTTATGAAATAGACTGTGTAAATCTCAGTTAAAGCTATGATCCCTTTTTAATTTCCTCTATTAAATACCTTCCAATAATAAAAAGGAGATATAGATGAATGGAGTTGCAAGACAGCGATTTTTTAAAAGGGTGTGCAACTCTACGGTCCTATCACTACCACACTCAGTTTAAATGATATGAAGCAAATCAGCTAATGATCAAACTAATATCGTTCCACACAATGAAAATAACACAAAACAACAACTCCTTTCCAATTTCCTTACAAACCAGGCTGACAAGGAATGTCTTGCTATGCTTCTAGTAACTGGGGTTATGAATGCAACTGACAAGACCTAAGTGGAAATACTACATGTCATCCAGGAGGCTGACATGTTTTATTAATTTGGTCCATCTGGTTCAACTTCTGCCCCTGTGCTTCAACACAATTATATCTAATAATAATTCTGCAAGGATCCAATCTGACTGTTGCTTGTTTTGATCAAGCAATCCAACAGTGTAAAGTATACATTGTAGAAAATGTTTTGTAGACCTTTAATTACTTAGTACACTAAAATGATGTAGGGACCTCATCCAATTGAGTATCCCCCTATGTCCAACTGCAACCTGCATCAATTTTTCATCTAGCAACATTTCCATTTTTCCATTCAGGACATGTTGTGAGGCCAGTGGTGTGCTTTAAATGCTGGTATGACAACCTCAGCAACTATAAGATCGCATTACTGGTATTACATTCACATTCGTAAAATCATCTTACTGACAAAGACATTTCACGTATCAAATGTGAGTGTAGTGAGCGTAGTGTAGTTGTTATTGGGTTTCAACAATGAAAAGAAGATGAAGAGTACTCCTGTCCTCTAGAGCAGAAACATTTGTTTTGAGGGGTGATAGTGAGACACACACACACGCACCTCTCGACATGTCACTCAAATCAGTCCATCAACCACAGGTGAAGAGTCTTTTCTTAATGAACCCAACACAGTGACAGCAGCCCTATAGTAGGAGCTTATGGTATTATTTTCTAAATGGTTGTGAATGTATACTGGATGAAAGAAAAACCTAGTGATACCCATGAAACATGCTCTCTCTCTCTCTCGCTCTCCGTCTCTCTCTCTCTCTCTCACACACACACACACACACACACACCTCTCAACATGTCACTCAGATCAGTCCATCAACCACAGGTGAAGTCTTTTCTTAATGAACCCAACACAGTGACAGCAGCCCTATAGTAGGAGCTTACGGTATTATCATACATTATATAGGTCACTTGTTAGCATCTTCAAATTGATCTCATAAATTCTCCAGAGGTGATTCTCTCTCTTATCTTCTCCTTGCTCCTAAGGGGTTTTAGGAAACATTTCAGATCTAGGTGATCACAAATTGATACAGAATTGAAATCTTCCCTGTTTCTTCAGAGATGAAAGAGCTGCTTCTGGGGAGGAACACCACAGTGAAATCAGAGACGCACTTATAATAGACATGCTGCTACAGCAACTCACAATTAATTAGAAACATTTGTAACAAGGAGCAAGGTGTAAGAATTTAATTGAGCTGATGGACAATGAGTCCTCACAATATGTGGCACTCACATCACACTGCACAATGTGAAGTGATGATGGGCCATGAAAGTTAACTTTACACAGTGCCAGAATTATCACTCCATCAAACTAAAGCTATTTTAATTCAAAGGGCAACCAATTCATGATTATGTTACTCAAACGACAAATTATAAATGTATTATAACTTTGTGGAGCAAAGTTTTCACTTGCTATCAGAGCTGATGGTGGAGAATGTTGCAGAAAAAATACCCCATATTCCATTACATTTATATTCACATTGTAACATGAGAGAGAGAAATCCACTGAAGCAAGGTTGATGAATATTAATTTCTGTTGCTTCTCTTCCTCATCAGCTATCTCCAAGTGAACACAAATATCTCCTCCTTTCTCTCTCACACACAAAACCACAGACACATTTACTGTCTCAATGTTCACCCAAGGGTGTCTAAAGTTCTCATGATTACTTACAGGTGCTTCAGGCGGCACAGCAGCCTCCTAATGGAGCTGCCAACAGAAGAGCCCTTTAGCCAAATTACATTTTTCATCAAGTTTATCAAGAAAGGCCTTGAACAGTCACCCTAACATACTGTAATTGAAATTCTCACTGTATGTCTTTGTCAAGGATACACCCCCCATGTGATGAGGTTCAGCTTATCAAACGCCAGTCTATCCAACAAACAGAGGCTCAGGAGATTTATGTAGCAGAAGGTGCCCCAGGAAGCATACAGTACTGTGGGAGGTCTGTCTGCACGTTGCAGGCAACAGGTCAATGCCATGTTTTGACTACAGTTGTGTCAGTAATATTAAATACCAAGAAATGACTTTAACAGTCTTGGCAAGTAGATAAGAAATGGTGCTGAATGCGATAATGGTGTTAGTTTTAGTTTTTTGTTAGGTAACTGTAGCAGACTCGCTAGAGACAAAGGCAGGAGCCAAGAGTCAACAGGCTGTTTTATTTGCATTACAGCAACATCATTTCGTCTGGTCTTGACAGGCGCCTTTCAGTTCACCTCCCTCCGTCCCACCAGGTCAGCTACGGGCACCAAAGCTACCAAGTCTATACAGGATGCAAACCATGAGCTCCAAACCCGACTTGCCTTCTCTTCCAGGTCTGCCCTCCTCTGGAACAGGTCGACTGCCGGTGTCAGACCTGCTCTCACTCTCTGCTCCATATGTTTGACAGTCGACTCCCTTGTCTCAAAACTCACTCACTCACTCACTCACTCACTCACTCACTCAATCACAAAACTCACAAAACTCACTCACTCACTCAATCACAAAACTCACAAAACTCACAAAACTCACTCACTCACTCACTCACTCAATCACAAAACTCACAAAACTCACTCACTCACTCACAAAACTCACTGGCTGCAATCCCTGCAGCTGGTGCTGGACACTGGCTCAATTCTCTCCTGCATCCATCTTACACCTCATCCGCACCCTCCCCCCAGTGTGCCACAATAACAAACAGCATAAATTAAAGAAAAATGGACAAATAGTGCATATGAATCTGACAGGTTGTATTTTCTGTGTTGTATTCTGTCAGGCAGCTTTCTGCATTGTGAGCTGTTTGGTTGTCACAGCAAAACAAAACAAAATGGCCCAGTTCATCATGGAAGTGACAGTCAGGGATGGGCAGTATTTCTGATACATGTATTTAAAATAAGTATTTGAAATAAAAAATAGTATTTTGTAATTTGTATTTGATGGTCTTAATAAAAATGGTTATGTAATTCGTATCAAAATAGTTTTGTGTACTTTCCCCAAAACTGTATACGTAAACTATAACCATTTTTACACTCGTCTTTACGTTTGTTAGTGGTAGGATAAAGTCCCTTTCCTACTATTTTACCGTAGCCTATGTGCTAAAGTTAGCTAAAGTAAACAGAGCTGCCCATAGAGTCTGCTAGCGGCAGTGTGCGAGTTAGCTGTTATATTTCATAACCTCTCATCAACTGAGCATGCACGGGCAAAAACAGGAGAACAATTTCAAACTTTAGAATGACACGAGACTGTGTAACTTGTTTGCACCACAGAGGTGTGCTAGCTAGCTGTATTCTCTGCTGGGATCTCGCATTTGCTATGTTTCCGTTACTTTGCTGCAGTATGTTTCATTACAATTGCTGTTAGCAAACAAACAGGCCCATGTAGAATGGAAGTTTGTGAAATGTATTTTTGTATTTGTAAAATAGAAAATAATGTAGTTTATTTTATGTTGTATTTTGTTAAAGGTGGGGTCCCTCCCAGGTGATTTTTGGCATAATTTTGATTTTCTCATAATATCCCAACAGTAATCCACAGTAATCAATCAAATAAGACATTTGACACATGAATTAACAAAAGGCATAATCTGGGGAAGAGGCAGGAGCGAAAA
>CABFOS010046983.1:0-10381 GCA_900660315.1 Diretmoides pauciradiatus | reverse complement strand
AGACATTAGATTAATGTGAATCTAAAACTTAGTGAGGGAGGAATCACAACTATTTCTAAAATGAGACAACCTCTACTAAAATGTTACTTACTTGCAATGTTCATCTTGGTCCCATTTCCAAACAGTATCTCCCCACATGAGACAACAGCACAGTAGTAGGTTCCAGCATCAGAAGCATTTAGGCTCTTCATTGGGAGGTTGTAGACACAGGACTGTGTTTGTGTCTCAGGTTTCCTCTCACACTGATCATTCCTGACTCCATGGGTGTAAATGATTCCTGGATGAGATTCTCCTGAGCTTCTGAACCAGTAGACACTGTGGTTTCCATCACAGGTCCCAGTGTTTACTGTACAGTTCAGAGTCACAGAGCCTCCTGGTTGGATGGTCTCAGACTCCGGCTGGTAGACCAGAGCTCTGACTTTTGAACCTGAACCCTTTACAGTAAGAATAAGTACCTCTCCAAATTCAAATTCATTGTAATTGTTTTTTATGCAGTAGTAAGTAGCTGAATCAGAAAGGTTCAAATGGGAGATGTTCAAATGAATCTGACCATTTTCAGATTGTGATTTAAAGCGTGGATTGTCCTTGAATTCATTATAAAATATGACATTCCTATAATACTTTTTCAAAGAAGCTACAAGCTGTGGTTTCTGTCCCAGTGGTTGTTTGTACCAGAAAAACTTCCATGTACCATCCCGTTCATGGAAGCACCGCAAAGTCACATTGTCCCCAACATTCGCTGATATAAGACCCGTTTCCTCATTTACAGGTGTTTGTGCTGCCAGAGTTCTCATATGACCTGACGTTAAAATAGAAAGCAAGCAAATGCTATATTAATTTAATGTCATGATACGGAGTATATCGTCATCTACACACTGTCTTGCAGAATATATGACAAAAAATGTGAAGAAATCATAAAGATAAAGAACATACAGTCTAAAGGATAGAAAATACAGTCTAAAAAGGCAAAACTTACTCCTCCCGAGGAACAGAAAGATCAGAAAGAAAGCGAACTTCAGAGGTGTCATCTTGATAAAATCTCTGTGTTGAATGGAGAGAATCTCCGTACGTACTCCACTTCAGAGACAAGACTGTGTTTGATTGGCCAACGAGAACTGGTGATGACTTTGAATATCCTACTTAGGCAACACTGAACACATGTGCATTGCCCCCTACAGTGTCAGATGTGGTTCTTAATGAGAGAAACTTGGAGATTTTGGCTTTATTTTTGCACTTAGAAAATGTCAACAACATATTTGAACTATAATGTGTCTGCCCATCCTGATATTAGGTTTAAAATCAGTGAAACAGAAATGGACTGCATACATACACTTTGGTATAAGCTACAATGGAGGTGCCAGGAAAAACACAACAAAGTCACATGCTTTTCTTACAATTTTAGGCAGTGCAATCCATACTGTACTTGAGAACATGAACAAATCTCCTCCAATGCTGCACTCGAGAGCCGAGACAGTAATCTGTGATGCTGTGAAGCCACTAAGCAACCTCAAGTCTCTATCTTGTTAACAGGCAGCAGCTAAGCTTTTACCTGGTGACAACAGCTGAAGGTCGGAATTTCAAAATTACGTAAGAATTTACCTTAACGTGTAGTGAGTTTTGGTGCCAATAACTTTTAACCCTGTGCATGCCAGCGTACAGTGGCCAGTAGAATCAAAATACTTTCATGGGATTTCAGGGGATTTTATCATGTCAGTTTTACTATTAATTTGTTTCCCCCCCTCTATTCCTGTCTTTGTTTGAGTGTTAAATAGCTCTGTATAGATATACACCTACACAGTTCACTGTAGATACTCACGTCTTGGTTTATTAGATAAAGCGTAGGCTGGAGTTGGTGGACTGACTCTGCCTGTATTCGGCTCTGGCTGCTGCCAATTAAGGTTGAGTGCAGCCGGATCCTTTTTAAGCCGTGTGTGCACATGTGTGAGTAGCTGAGTTTGGGTGACTGAGAGTTAGTCCAACAGGAGACGGGAGGTCGAGTGTCCAGCAGCGGCAACCGTCCTGTTCCCAGAGGATGCAGCCGAGGCCATACCTGGAAGAGCTGGCCGGGGTTGGAGCTGGGATGCTTCTGGAAGCCTGGCAGACTGGCCGGCTTTGGTGCTCCATGGCTGACCTACTCCACGGCTGACCTGCTCCATGGCTGACCTGCTCCATGACTGACCTGCTCCATGGCTGACCTGCTCCATGGCTGACCTGCTCCATGGCTGACCTGCTCCACGGCTGACCTGCTCCACGGCTGACCTACTCCATGGCTGACCTGCTCCATGGCTGACCTGCTCCACGGCTGACCTGCTCCATGGCTGACCTACCGTGGAGCAGGTCAGCCGTGGAGATTGTATTTATTAACTGTATGTAAATAAGGCGGCCTGCTGACCCATTGACTCTCCTCCCCTGCCTTAGTCTCTCTGTCGCGGCCCTGATTGTAGTGAGCTCTACTACAATGGCGCCTGATGTGGGGCGCTACAGTGGTTCTCCAGGGGGAAAACATTGTCACCGCCTCACCGTAATCCACGACCATGGACAGCTCTCCCGGGGGAGACGCAGCGGGCGGTGGCCAGCCTGTCAACGACGCGGTATCCAGAGCGCCAGCAGCCCGCTATAGCCTGGAGGCCGCCAGCACCCCAGCCGAACATCACATGGCCCCACTGACCCCGAGCTGTTCCGGGAAAGCCTCTTCATCCTCGCTACTACCTGGCTCTCTACGGCGGGAGGAGGGCGGGGGGGGAGTTGGATTCAGCGTTGGAGGTGCTGCTCCAGGATGCTCCTGGAAGCAGCTGGCAGACTGGTGCTCCGCGGCTGACCTGCCGGGACGGAGGGTCGGTGCGCTAGCTGAGTGATCGGGTCGTATTTATTAACTGTATGTAGCCTATAAACAAGAAAGAAGCAAAGGGAGATTTATTCTCCCTTTGCTTCTTTCTTTTTTTTATTTAAATAGTATAATAGTCCTAAATAGTAACTATGAATAAAGAGATACACAGATACAAATAGAACTCAAACAGAAAACAGTAGAGAGAGCGACAGAGAGAGCGACAGAGCGATTATGACACCAATGTGCTGGTTTTAGATGCTGTGATGGTCTTTAGTGGTACAAACAGGAAACCACAAAGAAAGAGACACAAAGCACAGAGCATATGGGCGACGGTCTATAGGTCGCAGTGTAAGGACTGTTCAGAGAAGAGAAGAGAAGCAGTGCGGAAACACACATAGAGGAAAAATACTATACTTTAAATACTGTTGAGTCTATTATATGTCGGTGGATGGATCTCGTGTCTGTTCACTCTGACTGAAACTCTCTCATTGCAGCACACAAACTGCTCTGACCATTGCTGAGCTCAACATAGTCCCACAAAAGACTTTGATGACATGACGTGGACACAAATAATGTGAAGATCATG
Source organism: Diretmoides pauciradiatus (assembly GCA_900660315.1). NCBI lineage: Eukaryota > Metazoa > Chordata > Actinopteri > Trachichthyiformes > Diretmidae > Diretmoides > Diretmoides pauciradiatus. The sequence goes on along the minus strand of CABFOS010046983.1, from coordinate 6,968 downwards.
TTCCTCTTCTATGACCGAAGGATCATGTGACAAGCGCATGAATTGGACACATGAAGAGGGTAGATAACGGTGAGGTTTAGGCAACTAAATTGTTGGTTTGGCTTGGGGAAGGTTTGCTTATTGAGAAAAAAACCTTTGTCTCCGCCCATCCACCCCCTCCCCGACCTCCACACTCTCACTGCACTTTCCATCGCGCTATTTCAACATCAAACTACAAAACTACTGTAGTCGTGCTCCCTGATGTAGACGTTGGTGCATGTAATGTCTTTATCTCACTTGAGCACAGAGGTATTTGCATTTCAAGACATTGTGCTCATTTCACCAGATTCTGTGAGACCAGGCTGGCTGAGTTGCAGGACGCTGTGACCTCGAGGCTGCAGGCCAGTCTTCCTGTGCTCACACTCTGCAAGAACCTACGTTTCCACCCATGGAAACTAAAGCCACTGTTGTTCACACCACCACCACCACCACAGGAGTGAGAGCTGAAGCTAAAGGCTGAGACGTGGACAGGTTGAAAGGTGCAACCTGTGCTAACGTTTCTGGTTAGAAGAAAGTATTTATAGACCCCTGTGAGTCTCAGGGGATTTTTATGAGCTTATGCCTGCATCCAACGACGTACTTACTTGATAATGAACTACCATAAACACATTGGATTCAAATGATTTATTGAACAATTTATTTAATTACATTGTACATTTGGTCTTGTAAGGTGAACTTACCAACATAAGCTGTTTGTTTCATGGCCCTCATGAAGCTAATGAGTAATAACTAAACAAAGCTGAAGGAAGTGATGGGGAGAGGAAAGTTCTGCAATACTTATTTATTCTCTTTGACTCCATAATACACACATTCACTCTCCACACTGTTCCTCTGCCTCACTGTAATGCTTCTCGTATTCGGGTGTACGTGTAGAGCAGCGTAATGGAGGTCATCTGCATCTTGTCCCTGAAGAACAAAGTAACAGTGGGAAGTAATGAGAGAAGGAAAGCAAATGGGGAAACCATGTAATGTGGATCTGAGTTTTGCATACGCAATGAAAGTGTTACCCGGTGATGCTATAGAGTATAGACCTACATTTGAGTTGTATCATATAAAAACATAACTCACCACAGCATCGGAGGCTGCAGAACATCTGGGATGAGCGTTGTCCTCTGCAAGGGGAAATATGTAAATGTCTGAGCTCATTAAAATCCAGGTAAAGATTTGAATCATTTGGGTTTTTTCGGGGTCTCACTTACCTTCGCATACTTTCTTATTCAACTTGTACGTCACGTAAACCAGAACAGAAATCAGGATGAAGGAGACTGCCAACGCTGCAGCCAAGTAATACACCAGGAGAGGGACTGTGGTTGGATCTGATGCGGAAAGAGAGAGAACATCTTTTACGTTCTCATTTTGTATCTTCTTTACCTGCTTTTGCATCTATATAATATATGCCGACATATACAGGGATTCATTTATCATTTGTAGTGGGCTCCACTACCAAGAACTGGTTTCATCGTTAGAACTGATGCAAATCAAACTTTTTAGAGCTTTTAAAAAAATGCTTGTAGGAAAATGTCGGTAAGGTTTTCTCAACTTGTTGTCACACCATATATTTAATTCAAATATTAACACATGTATGCTCCTAATACACAGTGTAAATGGTCTTTTAACATCTAATACTACCGTAGATATTGACTAAATTAATATTGTCCTACATGCTTCGAAAAAGGACTTCCATTGAAAAAAAAAATTGTAATCATTTGACAAAAAATGTGCATCTGTTTTTGATAAATGATACAACAAAAGAGTTCTTGGTAGTGATATATGATATCAGATGTCATAACATACCCACGATGTCCACCGTTGTTCCATTTCCAAACACGATCTCCCCACATGAGGCCAAAGCACAGTAGTAGGTCCCAGCGTCCGAGGAGCTCAGGTTCATCATGTGGAGGCTAAAGACACAACTTTTCATGGGAGAGTCGGCTTTAGAGAGCTCTTGGCACTGGTCAGCGTGGGGATAAAGAGCTCCAGACTGGGATCCACCATGTCTGAACCAGTACACCCTGTGTCCTCCTGCACACGGTTCACTGTTTATTGTACAGTTCAAATTCACAGAGTCTCCCCATCGGGCTCGTTCAGACGCCGGCTGATGGACAGCAACTTGCCTCTTGGACATTGAGCTTTTGACATGAAGGAGAACTCCTTGTCCAAATTCTACTGCGTTGAAATCGGACACCCCGCAGTAATATGTTGCTGAATCTGACAGGCGAAGGTCTGTGATTGTTAGGTGGTTTATTCTGGTCCCGGTTTGCACTACAAAGCGTGAACTTTCCTTAAACTCGTGGAACAGTTTAGGTTCAGTGTGACGATTCATCGATGTTGATATGATGTGAGGTTTGCCTCCCAAGGTTTGCTGGTACCAGGAGTAGAACATTATAGCATCATCTTGACAGGAGCACTGTAAAGTCGTATTGTCCCCAACTTTGGCTGTTCTGACCCCACAGTCCTGAATTACACCTGAGGACTTGGTAACAGCTGTCACGTGACCTACATTAAGATAACATATTAGATATTAGTCTGCCTAAGTTTCACTGTATGGTCAATATCTAATATGGCTTTATTGTATGTTACTATGTTTGTTTCCAATAAAATACTAATGAAAATGTTTAAATTTAAAAAAAAACACACATTATCTCTGGTACACAGAAACTAAAAGAAAAAAGGTGGAAATACTCACATATTTCACTGAGAAGTACAAGTATGACACAAAGTGGCATCATCTCTGAAGCTCTTCAGTCTGCGACTTCAGGGGAAAGAGTTTATGGACGCACACAACCCCTAAGAGGAGACGGAGGCTGTTTGTGATTGGCTAAACTCACTGGCTTGGTTTACAGTCAGACTGGGGATTTGCTGCTTATCCGCAACAGCCCAAATCGTCAGTAATTGATGTGGTCAGAGACGTAATGGGTGTAGATTGAGTTTATGAGATTATGTATTAGTTGGTTGGCTAGTAGATGCAATTGTTGGTGTACTAGAATAAAATGCTTTGGAAGTTCACTACTACTACTAATATTCATGATGCTTGAGTGTAATTGTTATGTTTGATGTGGGGGGAAGATGCAATAGCATGAAGAAATCAGTAGTAGTATTTGCATTCAGTGAGAACACAATACTGTACAGTATTCTTCAATCATGAATCAGTTTCTCATATTTGTCGTTTTTAGATTTGTGTATACCCGATTGCTTGTTGGTCTCCAGTAGTTGTATCCTTGAATTGTCTATTCATGGGCTGTGTTTTCATGATCAATAATGTTGTTATGTAATATGATGACCAAGATGAAAAGAGATACTGTAGATATAGGCACTTTGCTGAAAACCACAAACAGGTGGGGTTTGAGAGCGAGACAAAGAGAGCAGGTAGGAAACATGTACGCGTTTCAAAAGGGCATAGGACGTCACAGGAAGTCCTCGTTTTTGTCTCATCTTTGACCCACCCACTTGACACCCATCACTCAGCAGAGAGTATACACTGACCAGATCCCAACAACAAAGGGAGCTAAGGGCTTAGTGAGAACAGAGACAGAGATATAGCTCTAGTCAGTCACTGGTATTGAACAACAACCCTATCAAGAAGATATATTATGGTCCATGTGTGCTATGGGGTGTTAAAAACTGTACCTATATTGTCCCTGTTGTTACAAGCACAAAATACTTGAGTTTCCACCTGGACAATCAGCTTAGTGGAGATGTTCACGTTGAGGAGGCTGTGAAAAAAGCCTCCAAGCATCTGCATTTTCTCATTGTGATGGCAAGAAATGGGCTCCCTGTGGAAGACCTGGTCGATGTGGGAGTGTTCTGCCGGTGGGCTGTACTACGGCTAAACAACGAGCCACCGTGGACAGGGTTCAGAAAAGGGCTGTCAAAATAATGATGTGGTTCAAGGACGTCGCTTCGCATCTACCTGATCTGGAGACACAAAGATAACAGGCCACTGTGAAGCTGATTGAGGATGTGCACCAGCCTAACCACCCACTCCACCACATCCTCCCTCCTAGTAAGAAAGAAAGGACTGGCCACCACATCCTCCCTCCTAGTAAGAAAGAAAAGACTGGCCACCACATCCTCCCTCCTAGTAAGTAAGAAAGGACTGGCCGTGTTCTGCGCAAAGGCAATCAGTTGTCTTTGCCAAAAACCAGAACAAATAGACTGAGAAACTGCACCATCTCTTGCGGCGTCAGACTTTTTAATGGGCTGTTTTGGATATCGTTGATTGTATTTTTGATGTTGGGTACATTCTGCATAATTCACGTCCGAATGATTAAACTCAAAGTCAAACTCTTTAAATAGTGCTTTAGGTGTTGATAATAGTTACGTAATGATAGGCCTATAGTGTACTGTGTGTGTTATAACTTGATCAAAATCTTACTGTGAAGCAACATGAACAACTATTATCTATTAATAGCTATTAACTTCTGTCACCTCCCCACAATGTCTACCACAGCCCCAGTTCCAAACCTCCCACAAGAGACCACACAGCAGTCGGTCCCAGTAGCGTCAGGTCAGGTTCTCCAAGAAGACATCGCTGTAGACACACTTCTTCTTCTAGTGTGAACAAAACAACCAGGTTGAATCTATATCCCAGAATTGCCAATGCTGATGTCATCATACAGGGAAATGTGAGATGCATAAAGAAACATCTGGAAACTATAGGTAAAGTAAAGAGCTATGTTTGTTACTATAAGGTGGAGATGCTTCTTCTTCTTCGTCTGGGCGGGATGGAGTTGTTCATCCTCATTCCCCAGGCTCGGGGTCGAGGGTTTATCCTTTTACCACCCCGGCCTGGGGAATAGGATCACCCGGGGCTACACTTCCGGACACACCTCCAGAAGCCACGCCATCGTCTTGTCGTCCAGGACTGACAGACCATGCATCCCGTTGGGTGCCCGGTACATTGGGCAGTCCAGGATGACATGTTCTGCAGTTTGTTCCTCCGTGGAGATGCAGACGGAGTAGAGGTCCAACGGTAGGAGCACCACAGGAAATGACAGATCCTCTGCTGTTACTTGTGGTGTGTTTTGCTTGTATGGCATGTGACAACAGTGAATCCAGGGTGTGATATGCTGGGGGGTCTATATATCCCATATAGCCTCGGCTGAATTAATTTCATCACCGGTGGGGACAAAAAGTTTAAAAGCCCAAACAGAATAAAAATGCTCCATATAAACACCTCAATCAGAATAAAGAGGCCCAAACCAATTGAAATTTCATTTGCAGAGGGGTAGTTATAACCTCTTCATAAACCGACCGATCCCCTCTCAGCCTCGCTCTCATACAGTAAACACCATGGCACTGATAGGTCACAGTAGACCTTTACAGAGCCGAAGCACGCCATTACATGTGACCCAGATACCTCTTTTCATCTTTGTGGTCTCTATGCATAGTCCTTTAAGTGCATGAGCTGTGAGGTTGTTAACATACAATAGTACAGATGAGGTGATAATGACCAAGAATCTTCTCTTGAGGTCCTACTTTCTGTGTAGTGCAAAGTGACAGTGGGACGGCCTAACAGCTCAATGCTTCTGAAGTGGAAAATCACTGCAGTAGAACCCACCTGTGACTTCTTAAGAAAGTGCGACTCAGTGAGACGGACAAGAAATAAACAGGAAGCAATGGTTTATAAGTCATGCATTTCTTGAGGACAGAAAACAAACAGCCACGGCATTACATCAGAATGGTTGAGAAGCTTTGTGCATTGGCAAGTCTCTCTCTTGTCTCTCATGCTTCATTGCTGTAGTGTTTCTGCACTGCACTTCCCAGAGCTCACCTGTCAATCAAACAGTGTGTCCGCTACTGTGACGTCTTTCTCCTTGACTTTTCTATTGATGAACTTTGAGTTTCTGTAGGTGGCGCTCTTTTCTTCGTCTGTTCAGCCACGGTGGCTATCTCATGCTGACTACCCAGTTCTTCTTCTATTCATGCCAAACAAACTGTTGCTGGGTGTCTTTCCATTTCTAACAGCAAATGTAAAAGCTTTCATGAGCTGGGTACCGGTTGAATCACCATTGAGTTTCATCTATTGGCAATAGAGAGTGGCAAAACGAAAAGTCATTTGTATGAAAATGTCATGAATTGTTACTCTTCATCATGAGAGGTGGGGGGAATTGAATTGACACTTGACTTGAGAGTAGAAAGTCTTTTTCTCCCCGATGCCCCATGGCCTCCTATCTGGCATTTGCTCGATCCAGGGCATCATAGTGGAGGTCTGTCGGTCCTGGACGACAAGACGATGGCGTGGCTTCTGGAGGTGTGTCCGGAAGTGTAGCCCCGGGTGATCCTGTTCCCCAGGCCGGGGTAAACCCTCGACCCCGAGCCTGAGGAATGAGGACGAACAACCCCATCCCGCCAAGACAAAGAAGAAGAAGATAGTGGAGGTCATGTTCTGCATCCTGGTCCTGAAGATATGACACAGTTTCTCTCTACCTGCTGGTGGCACATCAGTCCTCTGGCACTTGGTCTCACGGTGGGTATATAACAGCAGTGCAATCCTAATTCCCGTGCATTTGTACTCCTCTTCTTTCATGTATTTCTCTTTACATTCATTAGATTAGAATAGCTGCAAAACATTCCAGTGATTGGATGGCCGGTGCTACTAACTGTTCTGTCATCACATATGCTGTGTCATAACTAGATACTCTAGGACATGTCTAAAAGTATATTTCAGATACAAGAGCATACATGGAATGAGCCATCAATGTGTTTTATGTACATGAATAAAACCATGTGATGAAGGGTCTAGTGTAGTGTGTGTGTTTTAACTTGATCAACCTCTTGCTGTGAAGCAACATGAACAAACAAACAAAAAACCACATAGACATCCTGTTCAAAGATGGAGGGAGGGGGGAGACAAAAAAGGAGAAAAACAAAAAAGTTGACCAGAGTGAGAGTACAGAAGCGACCTGCTTTCTTTTTTGATCAGCAAG